>VXBZ01010303.1:573606-586110 GCA_013399135.1 Heliornis fulica | reverse complement strand
TGAGGATGTTCTCGATCGCTACGATGGGCAGCCCCATGAGCGTATTGCTCTGAGGCGGCGGCTCCATGGGCGCCAGAGCCTCGGGAGACTCCGACACCGGGGGCGGGGAGAGCCGCGCCGAACCCAGGGCGCCGCCTTCCCCGTCGGCCAAGAGCCGCTCCTCCAACGCTGCCATCTTGTAACCCGTCCTTCCTCTACTGAGGGATGGGGGTTAAGTCTTCCTATGACGACACTTCCGCCCCCGATTGTAACGGACGGGGTTTCCCCGCCCCGCCCCGCCCGGCCTTTGGGCGTGCACAGCGCGGGACGGGCAGCAGCCTTACTGTCCTTCGAGTGCTTGGCCTTGGCAGTGCCGTCCGTCCGCCCGCCTCGGGCTGCCCTTAGCGAGATGTCCGCAGGCACTGAGGTTCCCGCAGGGGCGAAGTGGAGCGGCCGCTGTGGGGCTGCTTCCCGGAGAACCGTCTGCTGGCTGAGGGAGGGCCGCGAGGTGCGGTGGAGGCGGCTCGACATTTCTCCCTCGCCGAGTGCTGGGCACCCCACCAGGGGCAGAGTTAACACAAGTGGCTGGGAATAAATCCTCGCTGCTGTAACAAGAGCATGAGACTGGCTGTCGGCAAACGCAGTGCAGCACAGGAGCACAAGCAGGGTTTGATAAGCCTGCCTGGGCACACGGGGGACGGCGGCCGCGCAGTTCTTGAGCGAGGTACCGCTGCTGGCGGGCTCAGGGAAATGGCACCGTGAGCTCCGTGCACCAGCAGTCTGACCCTGCGCACCGGGGCTTTTGCGTGATAGTCTTGTGTGGGTCGTTGGGAAGCTACAGGGCTTTTTGCTTCCCACTGTAGAGACGCCGTAGTAGGTGGCTAAGGAGGCTCAAGGAGATATAGGCTATCCTGAGCTGGAAGGGACCCTGTAGGATCATCCAGGCCTGCTCCTCCCTCCTGAGAGGGCAACCTAAAAGTTGTACCTTAAACTGTATCCTCATATGCCGACAGCCCGTGGCTCTTTCCCTGGAGAGCCTGTTCCTGTGACAGACAACCCTCCGTGAGGAGCTTTTCCTTAATGTCCAACCTGAACTTCCTCTGAGGCAGCTTTACACCATCCCCTCGCACTCTGTGGCCAGACGAAGAGAGAGATCAGCACCTCCATCCCCATGCCCCTTCCTGAGGTAATTGTGTGAGAAGGATGGTTTAGTTACAGTGAGGTAGCTCTAGGATGGAAAAATACCTCTACCTCTGAAGTGAGGCCCAACTACGTACTTCTTACAACTCTAATCCAGGCCTTTCTATGCTATACATAGATGAGTGAGCAAACCCCTTCTGTGTCCAACCTGAGCCTCCCCCTCCTCAGCCAGGAGGGGCAGGGGGAGCCCCAGCAGCTGGGATGAGCAGTGTCTGCTGGGGTGTGCAGATCTGTTTCAGCCTTTGGGGTGTCAGAGCCAGCTGGCAAAATCTATGGCTGCCCTCAAACCAACAAGGTAGTACATCTTAAAATATTTTATTAGCTGCCTGCAGCATCCCTGTACTTTTTTTTTTCACCCACCCTTCTTCTCTTGGAAGGTTTATCTTGGTCCATTTATTTCATGTGCAACTTCTCCTTTTCCCTGAAAACCCATCTGCAACCTCTTTCTTCAAAGAAAAAGATTGCAACTGGAAAGATTTAACTTGAGAGCCAAGCAAATGCAAGGGTAAACTTTTATGTGTGTCATCCTAACGGCACTCCAAAAATGTGCACTGCAACTGATATTTCCTTTTTGGGCGCAGAACACAGCGTGCCTTGTACGGATTTGGAAGTGATTTGTTGCCCCTCAATTCATCAATGCTGCTGTAAAATGATCTGGCTATCTTGGAACAAGGGTTTTATTCTTCTCCATGATTTTATGGCCCGATCTCCTTTCACATGCATGCTCAGCAGTTCAAAACACACTCAGGAGAATTCTTTATAAACTTGTGACTTGGCACGTGACATTTGGGCTGGCAGTTCATTAATGCTTTAAAAGCAAGTGTTTTTTTCATCCTGCCTAAGCCTATATATAATTTAAGATAGCTTCAAGAACACTTTTTTATCTTTTCATATAATTTGAACAATCTGAGTTTTTAAGATATAGCTTTATGTTTAATAAATATAAGCTATATGTTTTATATGTTTATTACTAAGAATAATATATGAATAATATTAACATTTAAAAAATATTAACTACAAGTATATATTCATAGTTGATAAGTCTGCCTCAGTAAGTAAGCTAATTCTAATGCCTTCCAGGTTCTGATTCACATCCTTCTGCAATGGAGTGTCATTTCTCTGAGCATGCATTAGTTTGCATTAATTTCCAAAAACGCAGACCACACACGCTTTCACAAAATCCCCATTGCAGGGTCTGTAGAGGCTTAACTTTTCAGTTACTGTGGGCTAGTGTGAAGCCAGAAAACTTGATAATACATCCTGAAAGGGATGACATGAAGTTATGAAGAGTCTATTGTATGGCAAGTAACGTAAATATTTTGTCAATATTTTACAGCTCACGCAGGATACATACCTCATATGTTTTATTTGACTTACTGCTCACTTGGATTTCTGAAAGACTTTAAGATTTAAAAAATCCTGAAATAGTTTTAGTTTTGATTATACTATGTTAGAATGATGTGTGTAGTTGGACTGATTTTTTTTTTAACATCTAAATGACTCACAAAGAAGGTGATAGGGGAAATGTGTTGGTGTGTCCCTTTTAAGCAAAACATTCTCATGATTTTTCATTTTTTGGTGTGTGTGTGAAATTTTAATGCCTCTTTCGACTAGGAATATGAGGTTTAAAAGGAAGGTCACTTGGGCCAGGAATATTAATTTTGCTTTCTTTATGGTAATTTGCACAAATTTTCATGTCATAAATCTTTGTAAAATCTCATTGCTAGTCTTAAAGTTTGTCAGTGAAATTCTTTAATATATTTATACTGCACAGTTTCAGCCACTCACAGTTTACTATGCTTATAAGACTGTTATGAATATCATGTCTTAACTGATTTGACTGTGGTCTGTTGAGGACAGCAAGGACTCTGAAATTTTACAGAACATACATAGAATATACATTGTTTGGGTTATGTGTGGCAATGAGCAATGCCAAGAGGCATGATGAAGACGAAGGAGCCTGGGGCTCCTTATACAAGAAAAGTTGTAAATATCAAATGTGGAAAAGGAGAAGAAAATCAGGGAAGGGGAGAAAGTGAGAATCATGCAATCATAGAATATCCTCAGTTGGAAGGGACCCATAAGGACCATCAAGTCCAACTCCTGGCTCCACACAGGGGCAGACAAGTCAGAGCATGGGACTGAGCACATCATCCAGGCACTTCTGGAACTCTGCCAAGCTGGGTTCTGTGTCCACCTCCCTGGAGAGTCTGTTCTAGTGCTCAACTACTCTCTCAGTAAAGATCTTCCTAGCATCCAACCTAAACCTCCCCTGTTGCAGCTTCATACCATTCCCTCAGGTTCTATCACTGGTCACCAAAGAGAGGAGATCGTCACCTGCCCCTTAGCTCCCACTCATCAGGAAGCCACAGACTGTGATGAGGTCTCCCCTCAGCCTCCAAGCTAACAAGCAGATATTGGGGACTATAGGAGTGGGGGGAAGAAATCTAGCAGCAGGAGCTGAAGGTGAAGGAAGGTGTGTAACTGGGTTAAGAACTCCCATGTTAGTGAGGAATATAGGACCAAAGAGGAGCAATGTGCTCAAAAACTGAGGATAAGAACAGAAGTTGGGTGGGAGGAGAACAGATTTGTTTTATTTAGTTAGTGTAATCAATAGAAAATGCCTTTCCACATGGCACGTTTTCTTCTCTGGGGCAGTAGCAGTTTGCTCACTTTATGGATATCAAGGGTTTTTTAAAGAGGTGCTAAATTTGAAAGAAGTCTGGTATATTCACACAACCATATTTTCATTCAAGCTGCTGGACACTGAGGCAGAACAAAGTCAAAGGCTGAATCTAATGCAGAAGTTTGGTGCAAGGGCAGATCCAGACAAAATACACAGCCTAGTTTTGCTTATAGAGGAGAGCAGTTACATCTGGGCATACTGGGGACTGTGGCTTTTGAGCCAGAAGAGAAGGAGAGACCTGGAAGCAAGCAGGGAGAGATCCACAGAGAGTCTGTGTTCTTGTCCCTGTGAATAGTCACTAGCTTGCTTAAAGGTCTTTCTTTCAGAGGCACTAAAAAAGAAATGGGGTGGGGGTGGAGAAAGCCATAGTAAAATGTCCTAATGAATGTAGACAGGACTGTAGATTTGCACGGATTAATGTTTTGCAGACAATACTTTTGATCCAATAATAAGTAATTTAATATTTATTGTTTCATAGAATAAAAGCATCAGATATGAATGTAAACTCAGTTTAATTAAATTGATATGACTATTTAAATGTTTTGGGGTTTTTTTTTTTTGGTAATTTAACCAGTTTTGGGTCCAGTAGTGCTACATATTGCATAAAAAGCTGCTTGAGAAACCAGCTCTAAAATCTACATCCACCTCATAATTTATCTGTTATACTGTGCGCAAGGTATCTGATAGTAATCACGAGCTGAAGTTGACAAGCAGAACAATATGATGCTCCCGGAAAATGAGAGGAATTGACAAACTGAGAACAGGTAGAAAACAAGATGAAATAAAACACAATCTCTGCATATTTTCCTCATCTAAAAGTATGGGGACTAGACTAATCTTGAGTTGCTTTTGTAGGTTAGGCATTTTGAACAGTCAAGCTTTCGTTAACTATGGCTTTCTTTTTTAAATTTAGAAAAAATATTTAAAGTATTTTCAAGTCCACAAGGAAGTAAGTGTTTATAGACATGTAATATATTTATATAAACTGGTGTACTTGGATAAAAAGGTCAAGGGTTCAGAAAAATAGCCTTTCTATTTTCTTGGAGTCAAAGTACCTTCACTGAATGAGGACTGTGAAATCAAGTACTGGATGGCATGTTATCTTGCTCAGGTTAAATATCCTTACACAGCTGTACTCAGAAGAAAGCTCAGTGAAAAGATTTTATAAAGAAAAAGGTAGTTTAAATTAGATTACATGACTCTCACTGGTTCTCTGCATTATTTTCTTGTAGGATGTTTGCAAGTCCTGGGATGGAGAATCAGTTTCCCCCACAGGGAGGGGCTCAGTTTTGCTGCTGGTTACCTTGATGTAAGTTCCGAGGAATTCCTTTGATTTTAGTACATTACCATATATTTACACTACAATAAAGAGAACTTGGTAAAGATATCAGTAACGTCTCTGCGTCTCATCAGTTCAGCTCAGTAAAATACCACTGGCATAATGAACTGCACCAATAATGCTGATGTATAAGAAAAAACAGCTCCTAAAGCGTCTGTTGTTGCTTATACACCATGTGCCTATATTTGCCAGGGTTGTCTAAAGCAGCATTTAATTTGATGAGGCACAGGACTAGAGCTCTGTGTGAGAATATGCAGGGAAAATAGCTAAGTTGACCAGGAAAATATGTTAATAAAGATGTAGCCTGTGTTGCAGTCCTCTATGAAAAATAAACTCTGTGGAGCCTGAACTGGAAGTAAGTATTGTATTTTCTGAAATCTTTTTGGTTTCATTCTCTCCTGACTCTAGAGGGGCTGCTGGCATGTGCTAAGGCTGGCTGATTGGCAGCTGAGAGACAGAGACAAAGCAATAGTAAAATAGCAGGGTTAATTTAACATCCTCTACACATTCAGCTGGGATGAAGATTTAGCATCACTGTATGACTGTTTAATGTCTTAAGGTTTCTGGTAAGGAATGGGATTTTGGTCACAGAATTTGTGTTTGCAGCAGATGAATATATATGTGCTTATTGAGTGTATTTTTTCAGTTCCTTCCCTGTTCTTCCTCACTGACCAGCTCCCTTATGGAGCTGCAGGCAGATACCACTTTCTCACATAGCTGCAATTGTCTTAAACAAACATTATGTGACAGAGGGTTTTCTGTCAGGATCTGTGCTGAGGTAATTTGACAGGGATCCAGAGTGAGTTTAGTGAATATAATTTAGTTATTGAGAAGAACGGCAGCTGTGTATGATGAATGCAAAATACTGATTTGTGCCAGCCTATGTTGTTATTTTTTAAAGATGCTGGGGTCTAAAGGAAGAGGAAGTTTCTTTCCCCTCTCTTTAAGGCACAGTGGAGACTTGCTTTAGCTGGCTGATTGTCTTTCTCTTGAATTTAAATTGCATGGAAAAGAATTTTGAGTGAGATTAGAATTTTCTCCTAGCAAATAACCTGAGAAGCTGAAGTTTAGTTTACTGATGTTAAATCAATCTTGTTAATCTGGAAGATACTTGTTTCCTATGATTAATGCTTACATACAGTGATAATAAGGTCACTTTCTACTTCTGTAGGATCACTGTTTCAACTGTTGTCAAATTATCAGTTTAAGGGCTGAAAGGTTGCAGCAAAATTGATGCATCTTTCTAAAGCAGATTCTGAGTGCTGCTCTTTTGTAGGTGCTGCTGGCTGTCCTGGTTTCATCTGGGATAGTTAATTTTCTCCCTAGCAGCAGGTATAGTGCTGTGTTTTGGATTTAAGATGAGAATCATGTTGACAACACAGTGATATTTTGATTGTTGCTGGGTAGTGTTTACACCAAGTCAAGTCTTTTCAGCTTCTCATGCTGTCCCACCAGCAAGGAGGATGGGGTTGCGCAAGAAGACATGGCCAGGAAGGCTGACGAAAACTGGCCGAAGGGATATTCCATATCATGTGGTGTAATGTTCAGTATATAATGCAGGGGAAGCTGGGTGAGCATTTAGATAGTGTCCTGAGAACTAGCTGAGCATCGGTGGTCTGTGGGTAGTGAGGAATTGTGCTGTAATCACTTGTCTTGTCTATTCTTATCATTATCGTAATCACCTTCCTTTTTCTGTCCTATTAAAGTGTCTTTATCCCAACCCATGAGTTTCACTTTTTTACCCCATTCTCTTTCCCATCCTTCTGAGGGGGTGTAGTGAACAAATGGCTGTGTGGTTGTTTCAGCTGCCTGCTGGGATAAGCCACTACACTGGCTCTATATATTACTCAGTTTAGTGAGTAATGTGATTGAGTATGTACTTTGCACAGTGGGTGCATGTATGACTCTCACAATTTAGATAATAGGATTAGTTTACAGAGAAGATGCAAGTTAAGCAATAGTTTATTTTTTTTTAAGGTTACAGAGTCTGGACCTGAACCTCTGTTGTCTCATGTAGTTGCTTTTATGCATTAGTAGTTCATACATACACTGACCAACAAAGTTTGCATTCGCTTCCTACAGATGTATGTGCTTTCATAATGTAAGAGACTGGTGAGGTAAGTGTAACTCAGCTATTCCTTGTGTTCGGAAAATGTAATTTATTTGATCTGTGGCACAGGAATGTCACAGAATTCTTTTTTCATTAAATTTTAAATCAATGTGACCTGTGTGTGAGTGAGGACATACAGTTCACAACCAACACAGACTTCATCTGACAGCAAACTGCACAAACCATTCAAGTAGGGGCCTGGTGATGTTGTTCATTAAGCATGCACTGATGTGATAAATTCCCTGGAGGGGATTACAGATGGGGAGAGTTATTTCAGTTCCCAGACTCACGCGTTTTAGAGAAGTAGCTTCTCACTAGGAGGAAGGTATGTCTATTATTTCACTCCTCAATGCCTAAGAAAACCTTTATACTTAACAAATTGGATTTGACAGAAGTTGTGGCAAGCCACTGTGTCTTAATTCAAAGTTTATATCTTCACAAGAGGTTCCTGATGTTTTCTTTAGAATGTGGTATGGAGAAAAGGCTTTTGGTATGGAAACAGCCACTGAGTTAACATGGAATGGCCTACCTGGTGTGGTTAGCAGATTCCTTTATGGATTTCATGATCTCAGTTGCAGGCTTTGGTACTAGTGAATGTCTTTTTTTCATTTGGGAGGTAGAGTCAGTTGTTGCTGTATATTTTCCCCCAAACTCTTTTTTTTAGAAGATTTGTAATCTAAAGTTTTTAACACAAATTGAATACAAAAAATGCAACATTAAATAGTGACAATTAATTTAACAACCATCAACTGGTGGGTTGGCAGAACAGTGTGAAGGTGCAGAAGGTATAAATATATCAGGGTTTTCTTTGTTTTGTGTGGGTTGGGGTTTTTTTGTGGTTTTTTTTTTTTTTCAGGTAATTTATCAACACTGACTAGTTGAAACCTTTGCTTTGAATCGCTGTCTAGAAAAGCCTTACCTTGACCTATAGACAGACTTTATAAATTAGGTACCAGAAGTTCACCATTGCCCAGAAGAATCCAGACTTGTGAAACTGCTGTGCTGTACATCAGCCCACTGAATTTCGGTGAGCATGTTCCCTTATGGTTTTTTTTTGTTTGTTTGTTTGTTTGCTTTGGTTTGGATTTCGGGGTTTTTCTGTTTGTTTGTTTTTCTTCCCAGCAATCTCAAATCCAAAGCTTCCTTACTTTCTGCGCTTTTAAGCCGTATCCCTTAGAAACTTTGTATGGACTAGAAGTTTGACTTCGTGGCGTTCGAACAGTAGGTGGCAGTGGACAGCAAAGGTAACCCCGCTGGCCTGCTCCTCTTGACATGGATACTGTTGGGTTAATTTCTGACAAACTCTCTCTGAAATTACTGTCTTAAAAACAGTCTAAGAATCAGAGTCATCATCTTGTTGTTGAAGAACGAAAGGCGTTATTAAAATATAAATGACTTGCTGGTATAGCTTTTTTTTTTTTTTTTTTTTTTGTAATGTTACACGATATTGCAAAAGAGATGTTGTTTGATGCCTGATAATCCTCCTAATTGTGTCAAGATTGTAAATGAAGACTGGGCTGGTATGGCCAAGTTATAGGCAGGCTGGTAGAGGATGAGAAGTTACTGTTAAAATTACTTACATATATCACTGAAGGAATGAAGTTTGTTTTGGAGTTTTAAGTAGTGTGCTGAGGGCATAAAATACCACAGTGTCTTTCCAGCATCTTTCCCCCGATCCCATCATATGGCAAGACTGATAGCAAGAAAACATGATGTGTGGGGTTTTTTTTATTATTATTATTACCGCTTCTGTCTGTAATGTCTTTCTGCTGCTGCAAGTTTCTGTGGTTCAGATCAAGTAGTTCTTGAGGGGAGAAGAATGATTCTGCTGCATTTTTGTTTAGTGGGTGGTTGGGTTTATTTGGGTATTTTTTCTTTATATTGGATGCTTTTCAAGCAATTCCATGATTATTAACTTCCCCTGGAATCTTGCTGTGACTGCTTCTGGAGAACTGCATGTGGTCTTAGTCAACTTCAGCATGCTCCAGACAGGCCGCCAAGAGTGGTGGGAAACAGGGAAGAGGTGTAGAGCTTCAGCTATCTGTGCCATTGGCTTCAGATCCTGAGGACCTCATCTTACCTTCCTTTTTGTCATAGCTCTATATGTGCAGGACTGAGAACTTGTCATTTGCAATTCTCCTGTGACTCCTTTATCTCCATTCAGTTGATGCTCTGAGATCAAAACTATGGGCAGAAACCCTTGTGTTTCTTCCTGCTGTGGTGGAAGGGGTGAGAGCCATCTACTCCAACACTACTACAACAATAACTTGTTGTGGGAAATTCACATCATGCTTAACTAGTGAAATCACGTCTGAATTGCTGCAAGTGGCAGAAAAGTGGGATGTTGCAGGGAAAGTTAAAAGTCTGTAGGGAAGGTAGAAATGCTGCTGAGAGATGCACAGGTGTGAGTGGTTTTGACCCCGCGTTACCCACAAACCTGGCGAGCATTGTCTTCTGTGCTGGAGTGAAGCTGTGAGCTAAAGTGTGCTGCCAGATGGCACTGAGAGCCTCCATCGCAGCATATGAGTCACAAAGCCTGGACAAGACCTGGAAAAAATTAGGTGCACCCCTTGAAGCTTCATTTCCTTAGCAGGGATGGGGTTGTGGTTTTGTGGGGAAGATGTAAAAATTAGTTTTGCCAACGGAGACTTCCACAGATTGACCTGCAAGAGCCATGTGCTAGCAAAATATAGGTACAATGTACACGCAGAGATCTGAATACCCCTTTTCTACTTGATTTTGTAAAATTATAACATTTAGATTTTTAAAGTTTAGAAAGTGTTGTTATTATTATTATTAGAAACGTTTTGTACCTGTATTTGTGGTAAAAACACTAAAAGACCCCACCCCTTATTTTATCCCTTGCCAGCTAGATGCTCCTGAAATTTCAGCTGAGATTTGCAAAAGTCTTTTCATTCTCTGTTGCCATGTGCTTCGGTCTGTAACTTTTGTGGGTTTGGTTTGGTTTTTTTCCTCAAAGGAAAACTGAGACTGTGAGTAGGCTGACCAGTATGTCCGGGCGGAGGGGGACTGAGCTGTGCATGAATCAGGACCGCAAGCGTTAGCTGGACTTTACAGTACACGCTGTACTGGCGGTACGTTGGCGGTGGTTTAGGGACACGCCTGCGGGAGCAGCGGCGCTGGGCTCCGAGCGTGGGCGTTGCCAGTCTTTAGGTCAAACCAACCCCGTGGAGACCGACCGGCGGCGGGTGCTGCTCGGCTCGGAGGCGCAGGTTTCTACCACGGCGGCGGAGGGCCGTGAAGGGTTACGGGGCGGCGCCGTGACGCCACGGCGTTGCCGGGAGACGACGCGCTGTTTTCCCGAGGTACCCAATAGGCGTCGGGGGAGGTGATGTTATGCTGTCGCCTTCCCATTGGCCGGCCCTGTTGGCAGGGCGGGAACTGGCTGGGGAACGAGGGCCGCGGGGGCGGCTCTCGGCGCTGTGGGGCCCTGATTCCCTGGAAGGCGGTTTTGCGTCGCGCCGGGATTTGCGCTGCCGAAGCCGCCGCCTAGCTTGGGAGAAAAACGTGCTGGGGGCGGCTGGGGGGAGTCCAAGTTGGTCACGGTGAAATGGCCGGGCGGGAACCCCGACCCCGGACCGGTCCCCGCCGGAGCTGCAGGCGGTTATTGGGAAGCCAAAGCGCTCCCTAGGTGTGAGCCGAGGGCGGGGAGACTTTGTACTGCGGGTTTAGAGCAGGTGCGAGACACTTCTGGGACAGGCTTTACGTAGCGCTGTATTTCAAGAGTCGTAGCAAATAAATGCATAAATCAATCTTTTGTTTTTCTGTGCTGTAATTAGGCAGCCACGGAAATAGCTTTTTGATCTTTTTTTAGCGGCCTCGTCCCCAGCTGCAGCAGTATTGTATTAAACAATACTTGATCCTTGCATAGGAGTTTCCAGGGGTTTTATCAGTGGCATTAAAGTTTCTTTGCTGCTTTAGAAAATGCTGTGTTTATACACAAATTAGGTCTTGTGTTTTGTTCTCCCTTCATCTCGGAATTTCTAATCCTCTTATCCTTTTTAATTGCTGGGAAGATTTTAATACGAGTAGGAAAAACAGATGAAGCTGGTTTTCCTGCAGAGAGAGCCCTGTAACGGTGCTGGTTTAGCATGCTTTCCTCATTGAGCTTTAGAAGTGAGGCTAGCGAAGTGCTTAGGTTTCAAATATGTATCTCAGACTCTGGTTTGGGGAAGGGAATCTTCTTTTTCCTTCTTAGGTGGATGTAAAACACTTGTGGTGGCTTGTGTGGGTGATTTTTTGGTTTGTGGTTTTGGGTTGTGGTTTTTGTTTTCTTTTTTTTGGACAGACAAACCTTAATAGGGGTCTCTTAAAACTTTGTTCTGGCACACCAACGTTGTTCTGCGAGGTTTGACTTGGCCCCTGTAGCTCGACGGCCAGGCCCAACTAAAAATAGCAAGAAAAAATATAAATGAAGTGGACCGTGCCTTGAGCAGGGTCTCATACACGAAGAACATACATACATGGCCGCATACACGAAGAACCTGAAGATTATCGGTAGGACCATATGTTTGAGGCGGCAGGGAAGGCAGAACCGCAGAGCAGACTAGGGGTGGCTCCAGTGTTGAAGCTTCGGCCGGTGGCTTCCCACCCGCGCTTCCCCGCTGCCGATCCAAGGAGGCTTCGCGGGGGAGGGACCGGTCCTGCGTGTGCCCCTGCTCTCGGCGGGGCCCTGTGGCCGGCGAGTTTCGGCCGCAGGAGGCGGCGACCATCACCGCAGCCCCCTGCTCGGTCCCGGATTCGACCTGGGCCCCGGGAGGGGTGACCCCACCGAACCGGCTGTGCAAGTTGAGCCCCGGGAGGGCCGGAGCCAGGCGCAGCGGCTCCTCCTCGCCGGGCCAGGCGCTACCGGCCGGGGGGCAGGAGGCGGGCCGTCCCCCGCGGGAGCGGCGCCGGCCCCTCCCGGGGGTGGGCGGCGGGCGGGGCGCAGCGGCTCCTCCTCGCCGGGTCGAGGTTAGTTTCGGAGTGGAGCCGGGGGTGGCGGCAGCAGGAGCGCGGCTCTCGGTGGGAACAAAGCGGAGGACGGGCGGCGAGGCCGGGCCAGGTCGAGCCGAGCGGTTCCCGCAACAGGTTTCTCCGCGCGTCCCGGCAGCGGCGCAGGCCCCCCGCCTCCCGAGTCGCTGGTCTGCCGCTCCGAGCGGCGGGGCCGGCACCGGCCGCCCTCATGCG
>VXBZ01010303.1:551425-573549 GCA_013399135.1 Heliornis fulica | reverse complement strand
GGGGGCCGACCCCGGGGCGCGGAAAGTTGGAGCGGGGCAAAGGGAGGGGAAAATGGATCCTGCGGACGTGGAGAGGGGCGGGAGGGGGACCCTCCTACCCTCGCTTCCTCCCTCCCTTCTTTCCTTTTTCTCTCCTTTCCTTCTTCCTTCTCTTCCTCCTTGCCTCTGGGTTTCCCTCCGCCCAGCGCGGGCTCCGCAGCCACGGTGCGGCCACGCAGGGGCTTCCCCTCCCCCTCGCAGCTTTTCTTCCTCTCCCTCCCCCCGTCCCAGCTTTTTCTTCCTCTTTCACGCCGGGATCAACTTGTTAGACGGGCCTGCTGGAGGAGAGCCAGAGCGGGGGGAGGGCCCTTGGGCATGCGGGTCGCTGGCACCACTACGGCGTGCTGCGGTGGGGGGCACACAGTACCCGGGCATTTCGCTCCTGGTGGGGTCTAAGGCTGTCTCGTTGGGGACGCTCACTCCGCTCCCCGTGGGGTGAAGAACCACCTCCTCCGAATCCGGCGCTTTTTTTTTAATGGTAGAAGTTCTTACGGCTAGTCACAAGACAACTTTTATCTGCAGGGTTTTTGTTGTCGAGTGCCCGGACTCCCAGGGGAAAGTGGTGTCCATGTTGTTTACGGTTCCAAGTGATTGGGAGCTCTCGGGGGTGGGTGGCCGGGCGAGTTTCAGGAGTTGGTCCCGGCTCTGTGTGTTAAACCTGACCAACTCTGGGAGGTGTCTCTGTTTTAACGCTTTCAGAAGGGTCAGGGAGGACCATCTCCTGTGGGAGTTTTAACATGGATTTTAAAACTACACGTGTAGCCACAGTTGGATGAAAGCATAGCACAGCACCTTGGCTTAGTTTCCAGCACAAAACACTTGAAATTGATGACGTAAAATATTTACTTAACAAATACACCTGTATACCTGCTTTTGCCAGCAGAGATAGCCCATGAAAGCCTCAATCTGTTGTTCTGAGAGACTAGAATATATACGGAAAATCCCAGCAAGGTTAATACCTGCACAGCTCAAGTGGAGGGTGCTTTAAAATGTTCTCTGCACCATCCTCCCCCCGGTGATACGGCCTGCCTTGCCGTCCTTGATACCGAGCAGCTTTTGCAGGCATAGGCAGTCCTTCCCTTTCAACAGTACTCTTCTATTAAAAATGATTTCCAGTTTATTTCTTCCAGGAGCTGATTGAAGCAAGTGAGGCGAAACTGCGAATTCATGATGGAAAGATATGGGTGTTTCTGGGATGCTTGTTTTCTATCACTGTGAGATTCTTCCTCTGTCTGCAATTAGGAGGAAATAATGACTGATAATTTGATCGTGCAGAACACTGGAGAAGGCTGGGTGACTATTGCTGTAACTAATGAGAGAGGAACAGAGGCAGTGTGAGCCCAACTACGGATTAAATAACCAATGTGTTGTGCAACTGTGGTGTTGTCTACCCATGAAAAGCTAAGAAAAACAGTAAATGTAATAAGGTATTCATTCAACCCATGTCGAAACCGAGCTCATGTAACAGCAAAACCTCCAAGAGATACTGGTGGCCTATTCCTTGTCACTGAGTTCAAATAAAGGAGAAAACATAAAATAAAGGAGCAGTCTTATCCCATCGGTGTTTGCAGGTGATAAGTTCTGGAGGATGAGGATGTATCCCAGTTGCTCAGACTTCTTTGGCTGATGACTCAACCTATTAGTGATTCTGGTTTTAACCCATAAATAAAGGGAGGGATGCAGCCTTTTTACATTATGCTTACTGTGAATAATGAAAGATTTGTGAGGGTTGAATGTGGCTAAAGGAATTTAAAGCATTACAAGTATTAGAACTTGAATTCACCTTTAAGAGAAACCCCAAACCAGAGTGTTAGTATTATCTTCAGTGGGATGAGTTGTCCAACAGTATTGAACAGTGCAAACAGGTGTTGAAGTGCTATGGTATATTGGCTGTAGGGCAAATAGACAGCCACTTGCCACTTTGAAAACACCTTGTAGTAACTACACTGATGTGAATCTTAAAGTGGGGAAAATTCAGTATGAAAAGTAGTTCTAACTTATTTTTTAGAAGTATTTCTACAGATTTCCTTGTATTTTTCATATTATACTGTTTGCTTTTTTTTTTACTTTCTTCCCCACCCCCCCAACTAATTGTCACTGAAAGAATTTGGTGTGGGAAGAGGAGGGTTCCACACATCCGAGTGCCCTTTTAATTTAACACTGATGAGATATTCATGGACTTGAATATCTTCACCTACCTTTTTTGAATGAGCTGGCCTGTTTGAATGTGCGCTGGCCCTAAATGGCCTGCAGAATGTTTTGTTTTCTTGCTTAACGTTTCTTATGTTTCCTCTTTGTCTTTCCCACCCTCCAAATAAAACTGTGTAAGATTAAGTCTGTGCTCCGTGTCCATCTCCTCTGTACCAGAAGGTAGCATAGAACAGGGATTAAACAACACAGGAGGAGGGCTTGTGACCCCAAGTGGGGAATACAGCAAGGGTGAGCCCAGCCAGGGATTCACCTCTGAGTAGCTGCTTGTGAAAAAGCCTGGAAACTACTGCAGCAGCATAACTACTCCTGCTCTTGGGAGGTTACCCTCAAATGGGAATGTTTCCCTTCTCGTGATGACAGATAGGAACTAAACTGCTGCTGTAACCATATGTCAGGACAATGTGATTAAAAGTCTGTGTAAGGGAGTAATATGAAGTAATTTGAGCGTAGCTGTACTGATGATGGTAATAACAGGGTTAACACTGGCAAGCTGTGTGAAGTCTCACCTTTCATCTGCGAAGGCTTGTGGGAGTGTGACTGGTACTGTTAAATAGCGAAAAGGAGCTGGAAACACTTTCAAAAATAGCATATTTTTCTGCAGCATAACAGGTTTCTCTATTTTACATTATTACTGTAAAGATGAGCAGATATTGAGAAATAATTTACATCTCTGTACTGGATAAATGAATTTTTGAAGATAGTGGTAAGTAGCTCAGATTGAGGTGCCCTTTAATGCTAGGTGAAGGCCTTGTATCAAACCCTATGATGGTCTAGATAAGGGTCTTTGCAGTTTGTCTTGTGTACAGTAGTTATCAGAAGCCTCCTTGAAATCGGGATAGATGCGGATACATTGTTAGGGTTAGGGACAAACTTGGTAAAGTGGAGAGTGCTTAAATTCCATAATTAGTTTTGTTTCTGTGATCAGAAGTTGCTTACATTTCTGAAACTGAAGTTACCTGTTAACCATTTTCTGTTAAACTACATTTTGAGTGTAATGCTGCAACTTTGATACCATCAGGGGCTGTGCTTTCCCTACAGTTAAAGTTGTTTTGCTTTCTCCATAAGGCAGTTAATTGGAATTGCCATATCAATTCTGAATTACTGAAGAGCAGTTTTAAGTTTACAAATGAACTGACCCTGCAACCCCCCACCCAGGGTTTAAGAACTATGGTAACAGTAAGTGATCTGTGGGATCTCAGCCATATTTCCCGGTAAAATTTTACTTTATTTAAGCTTTGATCTGTTTCACCATCTCTGTTTTATGTTGTCTGCCTGCATAGATTTCGGTGCATGAGCAGGATTTGAGACTGTAAGCCCTGCTGAGCATATGCCTCACATCTTCATCTTATTGAAGTATTTTGTATTTGTTCTGTGTTCTTTTTAAGTGAGTTTCCAGTTAATGTTAGTAACTGTAAAGTTTTAATATTGGGATTTATCAGAAGTTTTAAATGTGGCACTTAGCGTTTATTTTTCTAGAATGCTGAATAAAGCTAGGTGATTGTTTTGCTGAGCTATCTTACCTCTAAACTTCTGTCTCTTCTCGTACACACTGTGACCTGTCATTATGTACAATAGGAAATACTGCCTTGAGGTTTCCACAGTACTTACCTATTTTTTTCTTTCCCCTTCATGCAGTTCCAGTAAGATCTTTTTTTCCCTGTCCCATGAATAGTTCTAGGAATAACTTTATATGCATGTACTTTCTCAGACAGCATTTTAATACCTCAGCTCTCCTTTAAAAACTGTAGTGTTATATTGTACTACAGTATGTTAAATATCTTTGTCTCTTTGTGTGGCTTTTATCAGAAGTGGGGGAGGGCAATATTATGAATTCATACCAGATCAAGCTGCAGGGGCCATGGGAATAGCTAATTATGCTGTTTGTGATCTGTTCAGCAGTTCAGGGTGCGAGTGGCTTTCACTTCTATTGTTTCAAGGGCTAGGATGCAGTGAAGAAGTTTGGGATGTGTAGATAATTCACCGGATTTCTTTTAAGTTTGGGGGGCGGTTGTGTGTATTTTCTTTTCCTAGTGTGGCCAGATGGGATCTCTGTTTTATTAGAGAGCAGGTTTGCTTTATGAGATTAGTTTACATGCAAGAATTGGACTTAAAAGTCCAGTTGTAAAGGTTATTTTAGCAAAATCAACTAGTGGAAAGGTGATGTGCCTGGCATTCCTTTCAAGTTATTGATTAAGAAACCGTCTTGAAAATGCTGCATTTATCTAGCTGCTGTCCTTGATAGTAGTTTGCCTCGGGGACTCTCCTTTCCCTCCCACTGTGCCTGTTACTGAGCTTGTTTAATTATGGGCAGAGTTTTGCCGTGTTGCCGTACAGCCTTTCTGAAGAGGGAGACGGGTAAGCCGGAGGAGGCTGACTCAAGCTACCTCCCATGGTTTGGTGGCACAGCTGGAGTAGAGCTTCTTGCTTCTTTTTGGCTTGTGCCCACTGATAACAAAGGAACCTCTAGATCTTAATCTGTGGGCTTCCATGGAGTGTAAAAATTTATTTAATGCTCTGGAAACTGGAAGGTGCCCCTATTCATAAGGTAATGAGCGTATAAAACTCTCTTTGCTCTTGGTTTTATTAACTTCAGGCCAGGTTTCCCTTGGCTTAGTCACTTCTGAGTCAGGCAAAGTCTTTTTGATCCTCGGTTCTCAAACATTTGGACGATTCTGTGTATAAAGGTCATAAGGAATCTTGGACATCTTGTGAAGTCTGTTTCATTATCTTGATAACTGTTGCTTAACCATTTTACAGCTTTCAGGCTTTTCTGTGGAATATGAGAGACCTGAAAAGTTGTTTAAAATAGTATTACACGACTATTGCTGTAGTTTGGGATAAATGTTCGTGGAGAGAGAACTGTTAGTGAATGGGGCGAAGAACAGCAACACTGTTACAATGCTGGATATGTTAAAAGGCATAAACCAGTCTTCCTTTTGCTATTTGCTTTTTGTTAATCATTAATATTCTGGATCTTGTTGCTAGCGTTTAGAGTTAGTCATGCTTGTGTCTTCACCAGTTGTTTTTTTTTGCCATAGCAATGGCATTTCATGCATGTCAAACCCAGTTTTATGTAAAGGATAAGAAGCACTTGGGGTTTTTTTTGTTGCTGTGGTGGTGTTAATGAGAATTTTATTACTAAGATGGTAGCATTATTTCTGTACTTTTTTGTTGTGCTAGAATAATGCTACCAGTTCTTAATACAATATGATTGTTTTGATAGATGGCTGTGTTTTCTTGGCATCTATTTTAAGAATGAGGATTGGGCGAACACTTTTTTTGCCTTTATCTTTATTAATTTTTTTTTAAATCCTACTCATACCTTTGCTTCATCCTTTTGCAAAGTAAGGCATATACATTTTAAAAGCAAATGTGTACTGCAGTTATTCCTTGCTGAACACTGCCTGGTTCTCCTGATTGTGAAATTGATTCAGGAAAACCTTTAGTTGCAGTGTACCTGGGTTATAGGTGTAGCACCTAAACTTGAGTAGAAACACAGACACTTTCACATTGTGGACTTGAAAGCTGACATTATTTTGAGTTGTTCAATATAAAATATCTGGTCCATAAAACACTAGCTGCTACGGATCAGAGCATTTAATAAAGGGAGTGGAAGCTGCAGGGAAGTTAAGCCACTTTGTTAGAGGTCATGCAGTGAGTTCAGCCTGGGATTTAGGAGACCAGGATTCACGTAGTCAAGCCAACTGGTACGATGTCATGCAGCTGGAATAAAAGCCTGTCATATCCAGTGTAAATATTAAATAATATCTTGCTTAAAGTAACTACACTGGCTGCACTCTTACTTCTGTAGGATTAATCAACAATGGGGAAAAGAACCTTGATCATAGTTGATTGTGTTCTGTGCTTGAGAACAACCCCCAAAAGAAATGCATGTTCATCCTTTGCATGTGTGTAACAGTAGTATTCCATTTTCACTGTTAAAGCTGTATCTTGGATATAAGCAGCATTTGGGTTTTGTTTTTTATCAAATTAGAGATTTTCCTTGTCTCTTGATACTTCCATTTTGTGAGGCTTAACTGCTTAAGGAGCAATTTAGATCTAAGCTTAGATTACTAGTTTTCCTCTAGTTTTATTTAGATTGAAAGCTAAGGGAGAGTCTCTGGAACCATGCGGTCTTCTTACCTTCAGCTTCTTTCTGCCCTTTAAAAAAGGGAAAATCCCTAATTTCTTAGACCCTTTAAAAATGCTGCCAGTTTTATCCCATTTGAGCTTTATGCTGCACCAAACCACCTGTGTGCCCTGGTATTCCAGTGGAGCAGCAACCTGCAGGTCTGTGAGCATGTTTCAGCTTGGCAGTGTACAAATAAGGAGCTCAAAGACTCCACATAAACCCTGGTTTAGAGTATCTTTCTTGTATTCTTAAGCTGCGGCCTTCTATCCTTCTGCAAGGTGACTGTCCACCTCTTAGGTTTCAGTAGCCACGAGCCTCTTCAGCAAGACACTGGGGATCTCGTAGTTTACTGAGTGTTGCTGGACAAAGTTGAAGCTGTGCAAACTGGCTGGGCTAGCAGATCACAGAGAGATGTACAGAAAAGCTCTTACTCCCTGGAGCGTGGTCTCTTTCTTACTCAGTTCTTTGTCATACCTGTGCAGTTAAAACTTGATTGAAGTTTGCTTGCTGCTGATGGCTAATCTGGTGTGCTGTTTGTGTTTTGTTTTTTTTTTGTTTTGTTTTGGTTTTTTTTAAACCCTGCTCTCCATCCTACATAAGTGTAATACTGCCCTGAATGCAGAACCTCACCCAGATCAATGTCTGGGCCGTGTAGAGCAGTGATTGATGGCTCTTACCCTGACTTCTTGAGGGAAAGTGAAATCCATTCTTGCCACTTTTGGGCATCCCAGAGCTGTGAAGACCCTCTAATGCGTGGGATTCCTAGAATTTGGTAGAGGTTCTCTGATCTCAGCTGTAGTAAGACTGTGTGTGTCTCAACATCACAAAGTGTGCAGAAAAAGCTGACAGAGCAGAGAATGTGATTGATGCCTGGCTGCGAGAGAGGGAGGGAGGTGTTTGCTGAGTTGTGAAAGGCAGGGAGTGTAGGGGCCAGGCAGAATACTCCAGACCTCCTTGGAGAATGCCACGCTTCCTTGTGAAATGCCAAAACGACAAAGAGCCTGCCATCAGTTGAGTATGAGCCATTTTTCTGAAGAGAATTGCCTACTTGTCATGCTGCCCCAGAGACACATTATCAGTGATAGCCACACTGTGTCTTCCAGCCTTTTGGGAACATGTTTTACTCCTCGTAAAGGTTTGTGTGGGGAAGCTATGGAAACGACGCTACGTGCTCTTTGCCTCTGCATCATTGTTCCTTTGCTATTTATTATATGTAGGGCTTGCCCACGAGGCCTTTGTGCAGTGTGGTTTCCCAGTGTTGCACAAAAGCATTCTTATTTAGAGCACTTCTTTTGCACACAGCATTTAGTGAGGCTGGCTTAGAAAAAAGTTCTCTACCTCCAGGGATGCTGAAGGATAGTGCAAGTAGTAACAGACTGGGAGGGGCAGTTTCTGCAGTTCTAGGGGCAAAAGAAGCCTATTGAGGACCCTGACATAATATAAACATTGATTTAAACTGCTTTTAATTAATTTAAAATACCTGTGATATCACCTCAGTGGCCACCATTTCATACAAGGCAGCATGCGGGGATCACTGTCATGACTTTGCTGGTGACAACATGCAGAGGCGCCCAGCAAGCCTGCTGCCTTGCTCTGAACTGCTCTCCCATCCTTCTCAGCTGGCGTCTGGGTAGAGCCTGGTATTGCCTAGAAAGAGCTCTGGGGGGTGAGCAGCACTTAAATAAAACCTGTCAGACAGTAATCAACTCTACAATCTGCTGCCCTTCTGCAGCTTCTGTTACAGTAGCTGAATGTTTCCTGATGAGAGTTAAAGCCTGTAGAGCTCTGGGTTACAGGAGTGAAGGTTAGGTCAAGGGGGATGGTTGATGGGCCAACGCGCTGACTGAATGGGCAAGATGTTCTCTTTTCAGTTCTGCTGTAGAGAGTTGTGTGTATCCCATGATAATGTGGTTAATTAGACTGTCTGGCCATCCATTGTTTCTAGTATTGACATATCACCACTGTTTTAACTTGTGAAATAAAAAACATATCCATCTGTTTTTGGTGCAGAAGATCAATGTGTCATCTGTGTCAGTTGAACACATGCTGCTGTAAGGTAATACAGTATCTGCCCAATTACTAGCATCTTCCTGCATGTTTGCAGCCCAGAAGTGCTAGGACAAAATGCTTTATGGCTTCGAATAATAACTTTAGCTGTAGTCTGATGGTTAGGATCACCAAGCCACAGGCATTCCATGCTGGTTGCCTTTGGTGTTGCTGGCTCTGTGGACTGCATGTGTTGCTATGCATGGGCTGCTCACTCTGAGCAGGCAGTCTCCAGGGTTTGACAACTGAAGATCACTTTTCAAGGTACGCCTCCGTAGCAGCCGAAACCGGTGAGCAGCACTCAGGACTGGTGGTAAACAGGAAAGAGCTATCCTTTCGCAAAGGTATGGAGTGACATTTCACCTAATTAATTTAATAGTAGGTTGCTACCCAAATAGATGGTCTTGTTCCTTTGGTTTCCATCCCCACCCAAAGCCACGTGTCTTTGGTACCTTCCCCTTGAATTTACGAAGTAGTTGGGTGGCAGGTGGGAGGAAATGCTACCTGCGCTAAAGACACAAAGCAAAATAAAGTAGTATGTTTGGTGGGAGTGGTTTGTGGTGTGTCTGCATAGTTGGATGTCATGGGGATGGGTTTGAGAAGAGCATGGCTTGCCTCCCATCAGCCCGCCGTTTATGTCAGCTAAGCTGTAGTAGTCAGATGATACCTTAATGACCTTGCTTCCTTAGTCAGATGCTTTCCTTAACGTCCGTATTGTCTTCAGAGATGGTAGAGGGCAACTTTTCCACCATCTTTGGGTGATTTCACTGTGAGGATTAAGTTGGACTGACACAAACACAGATTCATCCTAGTGAGACTGAGAAGATCATACAGCAGGAAGCCTCAGTGTCCTGGAGGCAAGTATATAGGAAGCCAGAGCTGACCTTGAAAGCAGTAAAGCACGCAGGCTGTTGTGCTGCATGGTCTGAAATTCCTCATGTGAGTGTTTCCTTTTCACTTCCTCATGTGAGTGTTTCCTTTTCACTTGTCCTGAAGGTAGATGGCTGAACAGAATTATCTGGGGTCACAGCATAAAGGAGATGTAAATCAGTGATGTGCTAAAGTGCCCCTGAATTTCACATTGTAGTAGTGCACTTCAGGATACCATACTGGTCAGCCTGTATCACGTAACAGCCCAAACAGTATAACCTGGGACTTTCCCTGCACTGGAATCACTCATGTGGTTAAGCATGTGTCACTGTTTCAGGTGCAGAAATGGTTATGTCGTCTGACCTACCTGCACAGATCATGAGCATTTTGGTTTGTCATAATCTGTTTCATGGGGGTAGGACACAGATTTTTGTTGGTAGCTATTTTCCTGGAGGAGTGGCTAATGAGACGTCACAAGTAGTATTTTCAAAAGTGTTCGGCACTGAGCTTTATGAAGTTGCTGGGCTTGGAGTAAACCAGTGTTCTGTGCTGCTTTTTCTGACTTGCTACATGATTTGTTTTGTTTTCCTATTAAAGCTATTAATTGTCTGCTTTCTTGGGGTTTGTGTCTCTTTTTTTTTTTTTTTTTCTTTCTTTAAAATGTTGAGATATATAGTTTTAGTGAGTCAATGCCTATATAAAAAAAATCCTCTGTTCTGCTCCAGTACTCTGCTCCCAGGAGCCCAGCCCCCTGTTGTTAGTCAATAGAAGGTAATACATTGCTTGATCCATGTGTATTCCGCTTGTTGAGTGATAAATTTGGATTTGATTTCCATGTTCTGGTGGGATGAGGTTCAGTGCTTCCTGATGTGTAAGTTGATTGTCCTTTCATTGGTGAGATTGTTATGTGTTGGCTGGAAAAGCAGAAAGTTATGTTTGGTTTTTTTTTAACCCAGTGACGAGTTGGTGTCTTAGGCAGTGGGTGCATTAGGTGCCGGTTTTACTGCAGTAGCGTGTTTTATTTAGGTGTAGGTTGTGTTAAATATGCTTTCATCCCTGATGGGGGTGTAACTTTGCTTTTCTTCATGAAGTGTACTGGCTCATATAGTGCCTTTTTGATTACCAGAAAAAATATTGGCTTTTTTTTTTTCATTATAAGAATATACATACGTGTTAAAGGACTATTTTGAGGTGTGTAATTCTAAAGTATTCTCTTCTTAGTATGGCTTTTTGTTGGCCTCTAGCCATCTAGGCTGAGAGAACAGAAACACTTATTCCCACTGGGGAGAATAGCTGCAAAACTGTAGAGCAGCAAGAGTATCCTAGTTTCTTTTTTATTTTTCTTTTTTTTTAGTGTTGGGGGGTTTTTTTGTGTGATTTTTTTGTTGTTTTGTGTTTGAAGTACAAACACTGCCTCTGGGTTTGACGGAAGTGCAGAAAATTGAGATGATTCAGGCTTAAGTTTGAGTTCATAACCCTGCTCATTATGCTTGGATGTTGCTTTGGCTTTAGGCTCTCGTTATGTGCAGTATGTGTCGCGATACTTAAGAATGGGAGGAGGAACAACTGTAAACCCCTGTGGTTGTGTTGTATGAGTTAGACTGTCTGTTCCAGAGCATAGTGTCTATGGTAAGAACTATGTGGCAATGTGTTTTTATCTGCCTGAAAAATAATATTTAGTTGCTTTCTTCTTGTATACTAAGTATTTAAAACTTTGTGCTGAACGCAGAAGATGGGGCAGAGGCTGCTTGAGGGGGCAAGCTTCCAAAGACCCAGTTCTTTGCTGAGTCCAGGAGGAGGAGGAGCAAGCTTCAAGTAGGATACCAACAGTACAAGTCCAAAGACTGTGTGTAGGGTTTTTTCCAGTCACTTGGCAGTGACTTCACCACGTTTTGGTGAATTGTCCAACAATGCAAAAGTGGTGACTAAGGAGGAGCCATGAGGAAGGATTGGGGAGAAAGTGGAAGGTAATGTGAGGGGGAGATGTATGGAGGAGAGAAACTCCACAGCTGGACACAGACTTGAATGTGATGCTGTATGGCACAATATGAATAATGTATTTGGGATTTGTTTACCCCAAATTCCTCCAGTTGTTTTAGTAAATTGGTGCAAATCCAAGTATGGGTTCAGGTCTGAGCAGAAAGAGCTGTAAATAACGGCAAACATGTCAGTAAGGGCTTGTAGTTGCCTACTTCTGTTACTAAGCCAAATTAGTTTATGTATCTTAAAAATCAAACTGACCTGTGCATTTTTAGAAATTTTTTGCTTTATGCTGATATTGCAATAGATACTAGCAGTGCAAAAGTTTGAAAGGCTTTAAAAGCCAGACTTGATTTGAGACATTCTTGCCTTCAATGATAGGTGGTAGCTTAACCAAGGAGCATGGAGTGTGTTGCTCCTTTGCTTAGCATTCACCCAAGATAGTGAGCTTTGTTTTCAGAGACTTCTCTGGTGTCTGGTTTATGGGAGGACTTTTGCTCCCATGTTTGAGAGTGACTGAGGAAAAATGCCAAGCTGGAAAAAGGAAGGGGAGGGGAAAGCTTCCTTTTTGCTGTTTCCAGCTTTTTTTCCCCATTTCCCAAAAATGTGCATTGTATTTTAAGTCCTGGAAAAAACTGACATTTTAACCAAAGATAATACTGATATGCACTGCTTTCCCCCCCAAATCTTTAACCTAAACAAGCAGAAACCACCATGCTTTTGAGTAAACGCTGGGCCTTGTTTTCTTCTGCGATAGAATTGAAAGGGAAAAGGGCTGTGCTTTGGATAGACTCAGAATAATCTGAACAATCCCACAGTGCTTCCTACTGTACTCCACCTACTTTGCATCATAATTTCCTTTCCCATATTTATGGCCAAAAGCCAGGACAATATAAATGGGGTAACGCGAGCGGCGGGTGAGACAGCAAGAACTGAACTCTGTGCGTTTGGGTGTGGCTACAGGCAAATACTAAACTTTATTCTGCAGGTCTGTTGAACCTTTGCTTTATTCAGCACCTGAATATGAAAAGGATTTGGGGTAGCAAGCATCCTGTGTGTCTGTCTTCTAGTAAGTCTATTATAATCTTTTGCTTACCTTAATCTCTTGCTTACGTTAGTCTTCAGGTATGGTAAGTATGTGTGTTGCCTGCTGTAGGACTGTTCTAGGGTTCTGAGGAACTTGCTGTGAAAGAAACGCCGAGTTACTTTATTATTGAGGTACTTCGTATTAAATGGAGATCTGTAGCTGTGTACAGGCTCAGAATGCTGCTTACCAGAACTGGGAAATGTGCTGTTGTGCAGGCTGTCTTCTGTTGTTTAGAAAGTTGCATCAAGTCAGCAAAAATATCTATTTTAGCAGCTGATTTCTTTGCAGCTGTCGGAGAAGGTGCAGCATCAGTGTTATCACTAGGTAAGATGCAAGACTCATTTAAAATTCTTTGGAGGGATTTTATATTTATCAGGAAGGAATTGTGGTTAAAACTGTGGGTGTCAGGTCCATGAGTGGAAGCAGTTATTCCTTGTTTCTGTCATCTGTATTTGAAATCTGATAATTAATCTATTCATTCTGGAAATTTTATGTTGCTAGTTTTACAGCTAACAAAAATTAACTTAAAAATAGATTTTGTTTCAGGTTCTAAATTCTATTGTTGTACTTATTTTTCACCCCATAGTGGTTTTTTTTTGTTTTTTTTTAAAGCTGTTTCACATACTTAAGTATTTTCTGTGTCAATGTATATTGTTGCAGTGTAACCACACTGTGTGTAAAAGTCATTGAAGGGCATGCTGTGAGCCACTTCTGGGAGGGTTTTTTATTCAGCCTGTTAAGTATACATGCTTTCTGTGTTGTAGGATGACATATTGCCTATATTGAACATTTGCAATGTAATGTGGTATGTATAATTTGGAGAACAATAGAGAGGCTATCACTGCAAAGCAGTTCTTTGTCAACCTGGAGTAACTTTTAATGCCTTCTTAAAAAAGAGCGCTAAGAAAATTTGTCACACAAGCTAAGACCATTAGGTGAGTTATGGAAATACAAAATTCCCCACCACTAGTATTGTGTGGCTCAAGGGTATTAGGTTTCAGTCTAAAAATGCAGAGAATATGGAATGCGGTAGAGAGTGATGTTATTAGCTCTAATGCAGAGTAATGAAATGTATCACGATTTCCAGAGGCAGTGTGCTTGTTTGGCTACTAGTTAATGTTCTTGCCTCTGTCATTGCTTTATAAGCCTCAGTTTCCCTGCCTGTAAAGCCAAAAACTGCTTGCTTGTGTTACAACCTCCTGGTTGTAAAATGCTTTGAAGATGAAAACCACTATGTGAATAGATGCCACAGTTTGTACTGTATATGTGGTCTTCCTGCACAGCATGAAATAACGTTAGGAGTTCAGTAAATAGTAAAAAACCCCAGTGTTAAGTTAATTGTGGGGGTATTTTTTAATAAATTCTTTATAATATTTTATAATCAAGTAAGGGACTGAGTTTTGCCCTGGAGGACTGTTGAAGTCTTATGATCTGAATTAAATTTTCACTAGAAACTGTTGGCAGGGAAGGTGGGGGGAGAAGTATGGTCATCCCTGAAAATGAGGGGTTTGTTAATTCCTAGGACTACTTGAGTTTAATTTGCCTCATGCATAGTAATAGCATTTTCCCCAAATAATTGAATATTATTAGTATATTAGTCTCAATATGATGATGGATGGATGTAAATTGTAACACATTTCTTCACGCTTGTATTCCAAACGGGTTTGGAAGCTGAGGCTTTGTGTTTATAACATCACAAAGCAGGAGCCAAAATGTATTGTGGTCACACGCTAGCGCCTTTGTAGAGCTAGCCATTCTTAAATATTTTACTTTCAGATGAAAAATCATGTGCAGATGTCAAGACCTGTTATGTCATATATAATATCAGTACAATTGTATGAAATGATCTTGTTGATGAGTTGAACAATAAATGGGTCAGGTTTGCAGGCAAATGTAGGGCTGTTTGGGTTGACATGCAGAAGAGTTGAAGGATTATACAGTGGGGTGTGACTTGCTTTAATTGATGCCCTCTTCTCTACCATTTGGTGGCTTTTCTTGCTACAATTGTCTTCCTGTTCCAGGGTGTGTTACAGTCCAGTCTCGGTGCCTGTAGTTGGAGGTGATGCATAAATAACATGGGCTGGAACAAAATTATATACTTAGTGCCAAGAGGATCCAAAGATGTAATTCCTAACAATTTCGATTTTCTTAGATTTGTGTCTTGGGCCTTTTTGAGACAGTCTTCCCTTATGCCTGCCACTCAGATGTTTATAAGCCATATGTAGTAGTCACTCTGCAAAAACCATCTCTTGCTGTAGCTCATGTGTCTTTGGTCATCCCTTTTACGCCCTTGGTGCATTCAATCGACCTGCCTCATTTAGTGGCTCCATAACTGCAAACTTTTATTTTCTAGGCTCTAGCAGAGTCAGCTGAAATCTGTGGTGTGATTGGGGGTTTTTTTTGTTGTTTTTTTTTTCTTTGTTTTTTTAAATTATTCTTTTATAAAGGAACTGCTTCAGTAGGTATCCAACACATCCCTGGCTCCTTGTAAGTACTGGAATACGTTTACATTTCTGTACCTATGAGCAGCGAGTATCTCCTGGGGTGGGATGGGGAAAGGGGGAAATCTTGAGTTCAGAAGTTAGGGAGCTGGCTTCTGGTTTAAAGTGCTCAGACTATATACTGGGCATTTCAGTATTTAAAAGTTCAGGAGGAACAAAACCCTGATCCTAGGCTATATGTAATTGTCAGATATTTCAGTATTTGCCTGGATGTGATTTTTAAAACAAGGTCAAGGTCTGTGTGAAACTTGTCTTCTCCCACTTAATTTTATTTTTTTTTCCTTGAGTCATTTATGCCTAACTTGAAACTGATGCAAACATTTTTGCATGTTGTTTTTTAAAATCTTAAATCTTAATTTCTAGATGCCTGTATAAAAAACAGTCCTAACATCTTTGGTTTCAGGGAGGAGCAAAAGACCACTTTATGCTCTTTATCGTTGTGCAATCTCCAAACCTCTTAACGAGGTGTCATGAGAATATTCTTTGTTTCCTTTGAATTTTTTGTTGCTGTACAGTGATTAATTAGCAATATAAACTAGCTGATAGTGTGGTTAATAAATGTTGTGTTCAGCCATTCCCAGGGGAAGAGTGTTTTGTTTTGGTTTTGGTTTTTTTTTAATTTTATTTGGGATCCTGATGTGAGGTGGTGTAAGCCATGGCAGCCACCAAGGGTTATGAGCAGTGCTAAGAAGCCATTTACAGCAGCTTCTTTATATTTTCCATCCCTCTCTGGGGAAGGACACATCTCTGTGAGGGATACTCCCTGCTCAGCGCTTGCCCGAGGCTGGGACATGGCCGGGTGGGAGCGAGTTACCCCAGGAGACATCCCAGATATGCAGGCAGTGGAGCAGACAGGGCCCTGCAAAGTATGATGCCTGATGGCCATTCGGATGGGAGAGGAGGGACTCAGATATTTGAAGGACCTCTGAACCATCTCAGCATTGTTCCTGGAGGTAAAGGGAAACAGAGTGAACTAACTGAAGGTTGTGTCAATTTTGTAGCCTTTTAGTTGTTTTAGACTCTTCACATTTGAGGTATGTTTTTAGGGGATTTGCAGAGTTTGGTCGCTTTCTCTCATGCTCCCAGCTCCTAGAATGTGTGTGGGATTGAGACTTGGGTATTGCCTGCATTGCCTCTGAAATGGCCCCCACATACCATGTTTGAGTGCTCTTGGCTTAATGTATTAGTAATTATCCTAAGCATTGTGAATAGAAGTGGTAACTCATGATCCTTCCTGTGTAGCTGTCTGTATTGGTAAATCCTAAGGATTAACAACTGGTATCAACAGGCACACTGAAGAGTGAACAGCCCTGCTAGGGTCAAATTAGGTCTGATTTGTGTATAATGCCATGGTTTTTATGATTTTCTCTTAATTCCCATCTGTGATCTCAAAGTATCAAATGTTGCTGCAGATACACAGCCTGTGCAGTTTAGTGTTGTTTTGAGTGTGGGGGTGTACTGCATTAAACGTGAAGTGTTGATGTGGCTTACATACCTATATAACACTACTGTAAAGCTGTTTGGGAGCCTTTTTTTACATTTTATTTTACACTTTTCTGCTCCAATTTTTGTGTTTAAGTGGTATTGCTCCATAGTTGCACATGTCATCTGTTACCAGCCTCCTCTTGAAACACTGCATTTAAAACAGTCATGCTCAGTGAGAAAAGATTAAAGCTGGGTATCAAAGTTCTCACTTGGAAAGCTTTGCCTCTTAATTTAGGTCAGTGCTTCAGTGCACTATGCTGTAAACAGCACAACAGTTGCACCCTACAGTCTTCACTATATGAATGTGAGTGGTAAGCTGATCCTACCTGACTGCTTACTCTGCGGCTTGGGCCCATGCAGAGCCTTCAAAACAAACTCCCTGCTTCCTGTGGGTAAGCAGCTGTGACCCCAGCTGGCAGGAAGGATGCTCCCCTCCAGGAGCTGAACTGTGGGGTGAGCAGCAGTCCTGATCCAAACTAAAATCCTCAAGCACCACGTGCTCACTCCATCTGCCTGATGGCCCACCATGGGATTCACTGGCTTCTATGTGTCAGTAACTGGAATTTTGTTGCCACATTTTTCCGTGTTCTCTCTCCTAATTCCTCTCCTTACAAATTCTGAACTTGGTGTTTTGTTGCTTGCACACCCCCACCCCAATCTGTTTGGGTGACCTGAATGGTTTTCTGAGTATTACAGGCAGGTTTGAGCTGTCTTTCAGCAAGCTTTAACTGCTCTGAATATCAGTAGAAGGTCTTCAGGAATTTATCAGAATCTGTTGTCTTAGTGAGCTTGGCAAAACCAGAGATCAGAAGCACTGTGTGTTCTCAGTGCTAAATCTGGTGCAGTCCTGGGGTCCAAAATACTATTTGCAAGTGTTTGTACTGTCACAAATAGGAGAACTATACTCTGTATAACAAGACATCTGGAATACTAGTAGAAGGTTTTAAAAGAATAAAGGCAGCTTCTATCATAGTGGGTGGAGGGGAACTTGGCACTTGCAAGAGCCCTGGAAGAGCTTTGGAGACATAGAGGTGCATGTGTATGTGTGTATAGCTTTATTGCTGGAGAATCCCCAATTGCAGACTCCTATGACTGTGAAGAAGATGGGGCTAAGTTTTACTTCACAATGGCATCAAAAATAATAATTCCAGAGTGTGCCCCCCAAATCGCAGAAATTCTGTGTGTGAATGAAATGTTTTATTTATGTTGGGTCTTTTCTTTAAATTTAGAAGGATCTTTGTACCTCTCTTGCCTTGTTTTTTTTTTTTTTTTGCCTTTGAACTCTTATTTGTGAGGATGTAACACCCTTTTACCCTCTAAAAATGAGGGCAGGCAAGGATTTGTGTCTTTACCTGCAAAAACAGCTTTCCCAGCTGTATGAAAGACTCAATTGTGTAGCCTGTTGATAAAATCTCTATTGGTTGAAACACTTAGTGGCATAATTGCAGATAAGTGACTGATTTTTATGTTGCTGGAAGTCCTGCAACTAGCAGCCAGTTGATACTGAAGTTCAGAATAGATTTCAGAAGAGAATTGACATTGATTTCTAGCTATCAGCTAAACTTGGTACCAGTTTAATATTAATAGTATATAACAAGGTGGTGTTCAGAGGCAGTAATCTCCAATATTTTCTATAAGTAAAGCAACTAATTTTTAAAATGCTCATTTTCTAGTTGTGGCAGGAAAGACATGAGCAAGAATAACTTCTAGCTGTGTGGTGTGTTTATTCAGAATAACAAAGATCAAGCATTCCTCTGAGGCTGCAAGGAGGAAGCCAAGTAAAATTGCTTTGCTGTGAGTAGCGTTTGGCAGGGGGGACCTTGTGGTCAGAGTGAGATAAACTCAACTTGTTTTTCTAAGAAACCTTCTAATGAATTGTGTTATGGGAACGCAAATTATGTTTCCATTTCAGTGCCTACATAGTAAGCTCTGGTCTTATTTTTAATGGAGGCAATTGCCATTGTTTTTCACAATAAAAAAATATTTCTGAACTCTAGGTGAGTTTCTCCTGCTGCGTCAAATGAGTGTGGTATATACACCTATTGTGGGTGGGAGGAGTTCTGACACCTGACCTTGAGAGGGAAGGATGAAGCATTACACCCAGATTTTAAACCAAACAGTCTGCAGTGTCATTTATTTGAGTGGAAGATTACTTTCATGCAGTGTCTTGCTTGTATCCCAAAAAGAAATTTGGTTTTATTTTGAAATTTGGTATGCACATTAGTTGATAACAAATGATACTATTACATTGAAAATAATGCATTTAATGAGATAGTTGTGGCTAATGTGCCATCTGGGTTTGTATTATAAAGTAACCATGTGCTGTTGCCTTTGTCTCTTCCAGATGTTTCTGACAGTGTACCTCAGTAACAATGAGCAGCACTTTACAGAGGTGCCAGTCACCCCTGAAACAACCTGCAGAGATGTGGTGGAGCTGTGCAAGGAGCCTGGTGAGAGTGAGTGCCACCTGGCTGAAGTGTGGTGTGGCTCAGGTAGGTTAGGCTTGCACTTTGTCAATTACTGAGCACTCACTGCCTCTGAGGAGGTAGCACACAGAGACCTGACAATCATGGTCCTGTCCCAAAGGGTTTCTGCCTTATGCTTTTGTTAATCTCTTCATGGGACCTGGGATATGGTAATGCATATGCAGGAAAGCTCACATATGTGAACATGAGTTAAAAGCAGAAGGCGGCGACTCAAGTGTATGGATGTTCTTGTTTATGATATCATATGCACCCCTCTTCTAACTCCAAGTGGTGTAGGGGATATTTTGGTCTTTCTTCTTGTCCCCACTCAGTGAGTATTGTATCTTCAATGCCATAGCCATTATCACTAAAACTTCCTTTTATCATTATTATTAAAACTTCCTTTCTTTGACAACTCTCTTGTTGTTCCTAATTGCATTAATTGAGTTTGGAAAGGAAGGAGTGTTACTAGTAGCTGGAGTTACCTGATGTTAAGTGCTGTAAAGAAGGTGGGTGGGAGGACACAGAAACTGCTTTTGGTTGTTCCTTGTACTTTTAAGCCTGTGGAAGAGGGTTTTATGTATGTGGTCAGTTGTAGCTTATTTCTTCTTATATGTTCTCACTGATTTTTGTCTCTGAAATTCAAATCTGTCTAGCTTGCTCCCCTCCACTGGAACTGGAGGACATGTCACAAACAAATCAAAAGTTAAATCATGTCTAACTTAACATGGCTTAAATGGGAAAGCACTCTTGATTATCTCCTGTCTCTGTGGTACTCAGTAGATACTGGTAGCCACCCAGAGACTTAAAATAATCACAGACAGGATTTTAAGTCATGAAAAATAACAATATATATCTAACTTTTTTGAGATGCTTCAACAAAATTATAAATGAATCAGATGGCAAGGGCTTGTGTTCCTGTCTTCCTGTGCTTTGACTCAGGTTCATAGCTGTTCAAAGAAGTCTTTGGTGAGCTGGATGGTTTTGTTTAAAGGAATGTGATATCTGAGTTGTCTCTTGATTTTTAGCTACTTTGTCAGGGATGTAGTGTTTCTGATGTTTCTAAGTTAAAAAAAAAAGCAATGATTTATTTTTTCCTCCTCTGAAATGAATGCATCTTTTCTTCATAAATGATAGTAAAATAAAGTCACTGATCCAGCATAGAAAGAGATATTTTGGGGAAAGTTTTTTTTGTTGTATATCTTTGCCAACTCCATCTAAATCAACACGACGCCAAAATTTACAGTAAATGGTAAGTAAAATAAAGGCTTAGGTAAAACCACTGAATTTATAGTTAGCTTTAGCCCTGTGTTGTGAAAAAGCACAGGTTGTGATGGCGACGGGTAGGACTCTCATACTTTCTAAAGTTGGAACTTGGCTAGAGTGGGCAGCTCCTTGTCTTTCTTGAACCTGGATTCTTGATTGACATTTGAGCTGATGATGTAGAGTATGCTAGAAAGGGCAGCAAGATTGCCCTGAAATCCAGGGAGAAGCACCTGTATTGAAAGGCAATGAAGAGGCAGAGCTCTCTGCCAGTACTTGGTGTCCAAATGGTCTTGTTAAGCTGAAAAGTGAACTTCTGGGTGAGTGGGACTATATAGTGCGTGGAGGATTGTTTGTGAAATCAAGTGTCAGCCTCTCTGCTATACAGAGATGTAAGAAAATAATCTGGATACATAGTGAAGCAGAGGATCTTTTCTGAGATTAGTCCTTGCGCAGAACAGATACCAAAATGTTATTTGCACAGCTGTTATAATAAGACCAAAAAAACCCCATCATCCATTTATACAGTGAAAACCTTGATAGTTTATAAACTACATTGGTCTTGTTCCCTTCACTGATCCTGTTATATTTACTAACTATATGCTTCTGTAGGCAAACACTGGGGTACATGTTTGTAAAACTGTATACAGTTTCAAATTGTACTCAGTAACGACAAACGCTGTAACATCAAATCATCTAAAAGACTTGGGTACTGTACGAAGTGCTTGCTGTTTCAGATAAAACACTTTCTTAAGTAGCTGCATAATATCCAGTACCAACCATTTGCAAGATAGGTTTTCATATGTATCTTGGATTTGGGGAGAGCTGGGGGAGGTAGTGAGGGAAAGAAATGCTTCTGCTATTTATGTAATATCATTTCAGATGTCGGTGAAGTTTGCTATCTTGTTTTGTCAAGATAGACTGTGACTTATATTTTGTTTGCATTTTACACTAAAAAATTAAACTTTATTTTAAAACAAACATGGTGTGTGACAGCTAGTCTTCTGGGGTAGAAACAAAATTTATGTTGCAGAATGACTTCTAACACTTCAGTTGCTGAGATCCTGCTTGGATCGCCCGTTTCTCTCTTTCTGATGCTTGGTCAGGATTTTTTCTTTCTGATGTCAGACCTTATTAAGCATACTTTGGAAGATTGCTGCAAGCACACTTGAGGCACTCTGCTCCCTGACGTGGGCGAGTTTATTACTCTCCTTGTCCTCATAGTTTTGCTTGAAATTTGCTTTCTTGATCTTTCTATTATTGTGGGAATTGTGTTAGATGACTACCTTGGCCACTGTAGGAAGCAGTCAAAAGGTATGTGTATAGATAAATATTTTTTTTTCCTTCATCAGGTGGATAGGGAATAAAAAAATGAAGTCTGATTGTTTGTCCTTTCTTCTTGAGCTTTCCAAATGTACTTTTGTTTGGTATTTGAAAGCCTCTTTGACCTTCCTTTTGAAGTCACTGAGTGGTATTGACAGAATCCTTGAGTAAAGGGCATCTCCCTTGATCATAGAGTTTCAGTTGAAGTATTGCTGAGCTACTAGAAACATGTCTTATATGTCTGGTGTATGTTCTTTTAAGATGGAAATTTCACAGCAGTACTGTTAGAGGGGTTTTTTTGTTTTGTTTTACCTCCTTTTTTTTTAAGGTTTAGCAGATAAAGAGCTTTTTTAGCTGTCTAGACAAGTAACTGCCAAGAGACTGCTTTTTCTGTAACAGTGACCTACTTGCTTATTCTGTAAAGCTAATCTCTTTTGACAGTGACTCCAGAAATTTTCCTTTCTAGATTGCTTGAACACAGCTGCAGCACTTTCATTTAAAGAAACACTTTTACATTGAAAAGAACTGAAAACGTTCTTCTTCTTACGAAACTGAAAACATTTATACTCAACACCAACAATTTTCCCCCTGAAATGATTATTCCATATTAAGATGGTGACTTTGGAAGGCTTCACTGAATAGGAATGAACTAATCTGATTTATTTTTTTTCCATCGTTGCTTAAAGAAAGAAAGGAAACAACAAGAGCAGTGTCAGGCTAAA
>VXBZ01010303.1:500087-551400 GCA_013399135.1 Heliornis fulica | reverse complement strand
AAAAAAAAAAAAGCTGATGCAAAAATGGTGGTATTTAATTTCAGTCTTTGTTTACTTGTTTTATTTACTGGGCTGGGCCAAGGTCTTCTGTTTGTCTGGCATCCAACACAAATGGGTCCCACCAGATCATGAGTCTCAGGTGTTGTAAGAGATTGTGACAATATCCTGACTGCCTAAAGTTGACTTCTGTGTTATATATTAGCCACATAGTTGCCATCACTTTTAAAATACACATAAAATGTATGATAAAATGACTAAAGCAACTAAATAAATTGCTTTTATGTAAAGATTTAGAGGCTAATAAATAATTCTAATTACAACCCGTCTGTGAATGCACAGCTATGAAGCATGTAAATTTTGGGAGAACAATAATACTGAAAGAGATGAGTACTGATAAAGAAAGGTGGTAGATGTAGACTCCCACTAATTTTTCTAATATCAAAAGGTAATAAGTAAGCCTTAAAGATTAGAGATGTGGCTGAATCCTGAACTTGGAAACAAAAGCAGGAAAGAAATTCAGTGGAACTTGTCCATGTAACTTTTAAAGAAACTTCATCTAAGCTGAAAGAAAACAGCAAGCTCTTACAGTCAGTTTACACTGTCAGATTTTTTTTTCTTTTCTCTTGAGCTGTGAATCCCAAATAGCTCAACTTTTCAAGATTTATCAGAAGTGGGGCCTTCAAAACGTGTGTAATCTGAGCTTCAAGGAATTTGCTGTCCAAGAGAATGAACCAGATCTGTGGTGATAGGAGCTACAGAAGAACACTTGAAATGACAGAAGCTGTGATGGCTTGCTGAGATCTAGCCTGTTGAGTGCTGCCTAGGAGCCTCTTTGCTTCTGACTGAGCTTGACCACAGGGGCTGCAATCCAGCATTTGATTGCAGTCCTTTGGAGATGTTAAGAGAAAAATTCCTCTTCTCTGAGAGTTTGTCTTGCATCTATTAATCCTTGTTGGTATAGGAAGGAAATGAGTCCCTGTAGGAATCAAGGCTGAGGGAGGAGCCCTGAAAGAATGGGTGGGAATGACAGAGAAATAAACTTGTCTGAGGTACCACAGAAGGGGAGCAGTTGTGCAGGGAACAGCACAGTTCCTGCAGTGGTGAGTGGGTGCCATGGTTTGCAAATACAAAATGAAGGTGCTTGAAACAAATGCTCTAATTTTCCTGTTTGCTTCCCCTTGGGCTGCAGCGGTGCCTCAGCGTGTTCCTTCAGGGGTGGGCTTTCAAAGAGTTGTATCTGCCTCTCAGAGGTGTTGGTTTAATTTCAGAAGCAAGGAGTGCCTTCCCAAGGGAAAGGTAGAAATGCCTTGGGTGAGGGCAAGGGTTGAGTGCACATGCAAGTACCTTAACAATAAGAGGCATTCAAGCGAAAGGCGATTGACATATTTTTCTTTTGGTTGTGTATGTGCCTAAGCTACATGAGGATGTAACAGTTACCTGGCTTTTTCCCTTTCAGAACGCCCCATAGCTGATAATGAGCGGATGCTGGATATTTTGCAGCGCTTTGGGATGCAGAGGAATGAGGTCCGTTTCTTTCTTCGGCATGAGTGCTCTCCCTGCCAGGAAGCAGGTAGGTTTTATCTCAGCCTGTCTGTTTGCTTAAGCTTCATTTTATCCCTCAAGATTAAGGAAACGGCTCATGTACGTTATTTGTTAATGTTGGTACCCAGTGTGGTGTTGCAGCCCTTTTTAGTCTGACCGCTGCTTTCTTATGAGTAGAGAATGCTGGTAACAGGAATCTTGTTTATTTAGTAAAAACTTCATTCTCCTTTTCCATATCTGTAGATGTTAAATCCAAATTGGAAACTCGTGCAGGTTTTCTAGAGGTGATTATTGCCAAAGCATCCAAGGATATGCTGGTAGTCTCTTAACTCTAGTAAATAAACTGTTGTTGAGTAATTTATTATTTGGAGTTAGGATGTTTCATCTGGATCATACTTTATCACAGTGTTAAATTTAGCATACTTGGCAAAAAATTGAGTTCTTTATTTCTCCTAAAATCTACACATTCTTACTGATGTCAGGAATAGTATTAAATGAATTGCATAGTCAGGTTCCAAGAGATTGTAATGTCTGTGCATTGTAAGTGTGAATGTGAAATTTGTAAAGAAAATAACTTTTNAAAAAAAAAAATCAGAGATGGCCTCACCCTGTAGTACATGTATGTCCTTCAGGGAAATGGAGCCTGGTATTCAGTATCTGAACACCATTTATATGTAACTTGGTGCAAGTGTTAAAGTAGGATTCTAGTTAGGTGACATCTTTACTGTCACAATGACTGTCAGGAAGGAAAAAAAACAGTGTTTTTAAACTTTATGTGCAAATCAGCTGTAGATTAAATGGTGCACCTTTCCTGATAGGTGACTAACCTTTAGCTGTTGCTGCTCATGTTCTCTGTGGAGGCAGTTGATGAAGGCACACCAAGAACATCTAGACACTTGTCCAGATGTGAATTAACAGTTACTTTTGTGTAACTTGCAGAGGGGAATGCATTTCTGTTACTATGCATCAGTAATGGAGACTTAGTAGGGGCCAGCTGGCTGTTGACTGTGAGAGAAATGTTGAAATAGAGTACTTCAGGTTAAGTTTTTTGTTTGTTTTTAAACATCCCTGTATTCTAAAAGAAACGTTGACCTCAAATAGCAACATCTTCATAACATGTCTTGTGTCATCAGTTAAGTTTATCTTAGTGGTAAACACACAGGAAGAACAAGTGGTCAGATTCTAAACTAAAATGATTGTATTGTTTCTTCTTTTGTATTGAGTGCTATGTCTAAAGGGGTATAAAATCCTAACGTACCTAACCATCCCTGACTATTCCTGTGTTTCTATCTAGGGACTGGACAAAGGTCTCAAGATCCAGCCTTAAAAAGAAATGGTATGAAAGTGCCTGGTGATCGAAGAATAGAGAATGGAGTAAGTGCTTGGCCAGTATAATGAAAATGGAGGCTTTCCTTCCTTTGAGATACTGGTGTAAATTGTACTCTGGAAGCTAAGATACTGTTTCGGAGAGATTGCTAACGACTGCTTTAAAATAGACACAAAGCTGCTAGCAATTATCCTGAAACCCTCACTTTCAGTTTTGAGATGTCTGAGATCTGTTTGGTAGTGTATCTGTGCTTGTACAGGTGATCTCAGAGCAGCAAATTCAGCATACTTTCTCTTCTCTTTTTTTTTTTTTCCCCTCCTAATGTTCCTCCGGTGCATTGATTTTTCATGTTCAGTTTTGTCAAAGATCCCTCGTTCCAGGTTTGAAGTTGAGAACAGTTAGTGTTTCAGCATTGAATCCGTTGCCGTTTATTCTTACTTCAGAAAGTATAATTATGGATATAAGATAGAACCTAGATTCAGGAAACCTGTGAACAGATAAGTAATTTAACAATAGTGGTGGGTTTTTCTCCCTCACTATATTTAAACTATCTATTTTCTGCAACTTGTGTTGCTTTGAATTGCAGTGACACCTACTACCACATCCCCATCCTGCCATGTGCTGAGCATTCTGGGCTCAGTCAGTCAAAGCTGATTCACGCTGAGCTTAATTATAAAGGGCTCTGAAATGCCTCTTTAAAACGCTGCTGGGATTTTGCTAGATATATTAATGTTTCAAGAGATGTCATCAACGTGTGTTGCTGGATTGGGCTATGCCTGTGTATGAGCTTACAACTCTTTTTACCGTGGAAATATGCTATTTCTTTCTAATTGTTTTACGGGATATTCAGCTTTTACTGTTTGTTAAAGACCTCTATCGTATGTTTCTGCAGTAGCTTGATCAGGTTACATGCTAGCCAAATTAAAAATTCTAAAAATTTTCTTTGACAGGTCAGTGCTCCAAGGATGGATATGACACTAGCTGAACTTCAGGAAATGGCATCACGCCAGCAGCAACAAATTGAGGCTCAACAACAAATGCTGGCTAACAAGGTGAGTTCGGAATGATGATGTTTACAGACAGAAACAAAAGTAGTGTCACATGAGGTGGAGGGTGGGTGGGGTTCTTTCACCCCTTTATAAACAGAGGGCCCACTTTCTTTGGCTGCCTCTTAAAAATTGAAAGCCAACATTTGCAAATGTTCAGTAGTAAAACATTAAAATAATACCAGTGATACAAGGACTGTGTAGCTTACTAAAAGGATAGAGCACATAAAATTAATATATTGTCATTCAGCCTGGTAGCTGTGCTAGGCCTATTTATGCTCCATGAGGTGGCCAGCCTCTGGACAGTTTGATCACTGAACAATGCTTTTGTCTCTGGATATAATGCTGTCCTCTAATGCCATCTTGCTTTCTCCTGATAGAGTTCAATATGCCTGCTTTCCTGGGGCAGATTTCTGGAAAAGATAGTATGTATGTGATAAAAGTAACTAGGAGAGTGATTTATAAAATGCTTGCTGAACCATAACAGCAAAGCTAATGAAAGCACACAGGGTGCTCCTGAATCATTTAGGAGAAAAACATACTCTGAATGCACCTGTAGAATTGTGGCATAGGTTTCATATTTGATCTGAGTGGTGTTGGTACACAACCGTCTTGAAAATATAATGTGAACACTGCTTTTGGCAGAGAATTGATAAATGCAAGCCCATCATGAGGAGCTCTCAGCTGTCTGGGTGGATGAGTTTCTGTGCATTTCAGAATATTTTTTACTGAGGAAGAAGGCTGCTTTGTGGCTCTTGTTTCACTACTCTTCCACTGTTAGAAACTCTGTCCTTTTGAGATCAGCTGAGTTTCCACCCCCCCTGCCCTGTTATTTTTACCATCTTGTTCAGTTGCCTTGGCTTTCAATAATCGTATCTTGGAGAATTGCTTCAAACCATGGCTTTCTAATGGTTCTGTAGCACCTGCAAAGTGGTATTATAGCCTCTCAAAACAGCCCGTAAACTTTATTTCTGTTTTATGATAAGAGTGGGAATTAAGAAGGTGCAGTTATAAATGTAGGGAATCAGTCAATTAACCAAGAGTTTTCATGTTTAAATTTAGTAACATAGTTAATATCTATTATACCCTGATTTAATTTGTCAAGGCAGAGTGTTGCCCTCTTCTCAGTTACAGCTGAGATGTGTTAAATAAAAAGAGAATCCTAAACTATCCTAACTTCTGTCTGTTTCACTCACAGGTGTGATGGTGACAGACCTTGGGCTTATAAATAACGCTAGTCACTATACATATAAAACCAGAAATAGGAACATATTACATATTTACTGGAAAGGGATTCATACAAGATTAAAAAAAAATAAAAATTATGAGTTTGAGTCTGGATAGCTACCAATCAGGTGTGTGTCTTCTGCCTGTGGTTTGAAGAAGTCACCTTGTGGGTGTCCCACCAGGAGAATTATTTAATGTACCTTTGTGGAACGCCCTTTGAAAGAGAGGCTTTCCACTGCCTCTTTCCTGCCTTCTGAAATGAGAATGCAATATTAAAATAGACTCCAAGGGGGAGGGGGGGGGGAATGCACCTTCTTCTTAGACATGAGCTGTAATATCTATTTTTTGATGTCTTCCTGCGTGGGTTTGACTGTAGGTGCTGCCTGGTTTTCTCTGGAAGGCAAGCTCACATTTTTGTTCTTTTTTTAATTCAAAGTGTACAAGAGTCCATGTTTCTAAATGTGACTGGTAATTTAATTTTTTAGGAAATATTAAGTTCTATTGTTAGTAAGCAGTGGTAGTCTTGGCTGTGCTTAGGAAAGTCTTAGTAGCTCTTCTACCACTGTAACAACTTGCCATCTCTAGAACTGGAAGCCATGTGTAACGGTGATTTGAAGGAAGTCTGTAGGTGATCTAGTGGTTTCTTTTAGCTCCAAACTATGGGCATCTGTATATAGAAACTGGTAGCTCGCCATTTTATCTTATTCTCTTGAAGAGGCAAAAGGATCCTTTCCACTGAGATGATGCCTGCTATATAAATGTGGAGCAGGTCACTGTGAGGGTTTTCCTTTCTTTTTTTAAGTCAGGTTAAGGTTAAAAAAAAAAGGCATTTTTATTTATAGAATTCACATTATGCTACAGAACTTGAAAAATGTGAGCAATGTAAAAGAATGAAAAATGCCTATATAAGGCCAAGAGGAGCATCTTAATTTAACCTGCATGGTTGGTGGAAGCTGGTGTTCCCAGGGCTGAGATGCCATTTCACAAGGAAGTCTCTGATCTTAAACCTCTTCTCCTGCTACATCCTAAGGGGAAATACAAGCTGTTATACCCCAACCGTCAACCAGCCTTACTGTTGAAGGAGTCTACATGTGACTCTGGGCTACACTGGTGTAAAAAAGGGTTAAGGATGACTGTCCACAGCTTTTTTTGTTTGGTTGGTTTTTTTCTTTAGAGAAAAAAATTATTCTGTGTTGTGATAGCAGTGATCACTAGTAGGAAATAGTGAATTTTTAGAGCTTTGGTGTGCAGCAGTTCCCCCATCTCGAGGTTCTAGCAGAGTTAAAGTACAGAGAGCGATGAAAACAAGCAATAATTTATTAAATAACTTCTATATAAAGAATTTCTAATATTTTCTAGCATGACTTATGGTTGTTTCCAGTGTGATAGAGATCTGTGGAGTACAAGCAGCCTGGGGAAGGTAGAGGGGAAACAATAATCAGCTCTCGCAACTCAAGAGCCAAGTAATGATTAAGTGAAACTGGAAAATGTCATGGAACATGAATACTAAATTTTGGGGGGTCTTCTAGGGTTTTTGAGGAATTTCATGGAGGAAAAATTTAGCAAGGTCTGCTAGACATGGGCACCATGTCCGTAAGTTCTTCTATGGCCATATCTGGAGAACTGCATTTGGACAGAATCATCATGTGTTTGCTCTAATCTCTCAGACTTCTCTTGATAGTCTGTGAAGTCAGGAAAGATACTGAGCTAAAGCTAATCTGAGCTGCTGTGGCAATTGTTTTTAATTGTTGAGATGGTTTCTGTGTCTGTACCTTAATCCAAGTTCATTTAAAAAAAAAACCATTTAAAAAAAAATCCTTATCTTGACTGCAGGAGCAACGTCTGAAATTCCTAAAACAGCAAGATCAGCGACAGCAGCAGCAAGCTGCTGAACAGGAAAAACTGAAGCGATTAAAGGAAATTGCTGAGAATCAGGAGGCCAAACTTAAGAAAGTGAGAGCGCTGAAAGGCCATGTGGAGCAAAAAAGACTCAGCAATGGGAAGTTAGGTGAGTTACTGCTTTTGCTTGAGGAAGTGCATGAAATTCTTGGAATGGTAAAATTTCTGGTGATCTTAGCAATTTGGAGGAGGTATTTATAACATTTTAGGATAAGTTAATCTGTACAATTTCACATCTTGTATTTACCAAGAAGAGTCCTGAGCTGGCCTAGAAGAAAATATATTTTCTTACTGTATTTTAAAACTTCCCATAAGGGCACCCTGTGTTTTGAGCCCAGCATATCTGTTGTTTAATTACAGTGTAGGCATCTTCCATACTTAAATGCCTTTGTGTACCACACTAACTTTTTCCATCTTTGATGTTAATAGCCCAGACATTTAGACTATTAGTTTCTTCTTGGCCTGTAACAAAATTTGGCTTGATACCCGTGTTGCCTCTTATGCAAGAGGTAACTTAATGGCCAGAGTGGGGGAACATTTTCTTTTTAATTACAGAAATCCAGTTTGTTTGGCTTGCTACAGTACTAGTGGGGTGCTTACAGTTCAGCATATTGATGCAACATTAAATATTTCAGACTTCATACCAAACATATACTCCTGCCTTTCTTTTCATCTTCCCTCCATATATATTGTAAAGAACTTGCAATTTCCAGCTGGACTTGAATGAAAATACATTGGTTTATTAAGGTAAAGCTTTAATATGTTGTTTTATTAGGAACCACTGGTCTTCACAGATAGAAGTAGTAGTGTGTTCTATGGAGAGAATGCTTTTTCTCTTTGGGTTCTGATACACAAAATAAACCAGCTGCTTAAAGCAATGGAGGTATGGTAGAGTAATACAAGATCTTGGAGCACATGTATCTGTTTCCCTGCACTCTTCCCAGCAGGTCTGATCTTGGTAGTTGCTTAAACTCCTACTGATTCCTTAAACTTTGCTCTGTAATGTGAAAGGTTTGACTGGCAGTGCATCCAGCTTGTGACAGTGGTTTGTAATAGACCCTAAAAAGCTCTTTGAGTCCTTGGCTAATGTAATAGCTTGAGAGTTTTGTTTGAATTTAGGTCGTAGGGACTCAGAATTTCAAGCATCATAAATATGCCTTGTGGTTGAGTGAGTGTCTTCCTGCTGAATTCAGCATTGAGTGAATTTAGGCTTCTAAGATGAAATCCAGCCAGATAATGTGGTTTTGTTTGTTTCCATGTTCGAGAAAGTAAAAAAAAAAAAAATAAACACAACAACAAAACAACAAAAAAACCCCTAACCCAAAAACCCAAACAAAAAACCCAAACCAACCGCAACCTCTTTTTGTTTCACTCCTCACCATTGCTCTAAGTAGACCAAATTTACATAATCTTTCTAGTGCTTTTTGAAATGTTTGGTGAAGAGCTGGTTTGACAGGGACCATGAGTTTGAGGCAGCTGGCCGAAGCCTCTGCGCAGAGCTGCTCTGGAGGCCGGCAGGGTGCTCTCTGTCCCCTTAAACCACCGCCTTGGAAGCCACCCACGCTCGGCTGTTTCTCAGGGCAGCTATTGTGCTTTCTCATCCTTTCCAGTGGAGGAGATTGAACAGATGAACAGCCTGTTCCAGCAAAAGCAGCGCGAGCTGGTGCTGGCGGCCTCAAAGGTAGAGGAGCTCACCAGGCAGCTGGAGATGCTGAAGAATGGCCGTATTGATGGTTACCACGACAACCAGTCAGCTGTAGCTGAGCTCGACCGTCTGTACAAGGAGCTGCAGGTAACAGAAAGCTAGCTCATGACACAAGTAACCTTAAGGGCTAAAAGTTGGTGGGGTGGTTCTTTACCTTGTTGGAAAGAAATCCTGTTGCTGCTGATCCTGACAGAGCTGTGTGGCTGCCTGTGTGCTGAGGATGGAGGGTTAGTTGCACTGGGTTCAAGGTAAACAGGGGAAGGAGTGCACTGTGTATATACCTTTCTTTGCTGTAAAATTTGCAGACTAGCCAACATTTTCTTGGGAGAAAATAATCTGAGCTTGCCAGGGTGATTTGACTGCTTAGAAGGCTGTTCTTTTTGTAGCTATTTCCTGTCCCCCATCCTGAAAGTTAATTTGTTTTGATTTTTGTTGATTTTCCCCTCCTCCCCCCTCCCGCCCTTTGTGAATTTATTCAGTTGAGGAACAAACTGAACCAGGAGCAGAATGCCAAGCTGCAGCAACAGAGGGAGTGTTTGAACAAGCGCAACTCAGAGGTGGCAGTCATGGATAAGCGTGTTAATGAGCTGCGAGAGCGTCTGTGGAAGAAAAAAGCAGCTCTGCAACAGAAAGAGAATGTACCAGTAAGTGTGGGATATTTAATAATGACAACAATATCTATTTGTGTCCCATGCAGCCTGAAGTAAAAACTTACTTTTGGGGAAGGCTGTTCAGATATTAGACTTGTTTTTATCCACACCCAGTGGAAGTCTTGTGTTATTAAAATAGTTTTCAAGGTACATTGGTGTTAACCTATTTACTCTTTATGGACAAGATCTTCTCTTACGCTGTTGTGGATGGAGGGGGTTGGTTGATTTTCTGTTAGATTTTTGTTGTTGTTAATACTGCCTCAGGTTTAGATCTCTCAAACTTTTTGGAGTATCGTTTTCTGTGTGTTTTATCCTTTTTGACTTCTGTTTCAGACTGATGAATGCATACTGCAACAAAACATTCTTTCAATTTTTCTTTCCTTTTTTTTTTTGTTCTTCCAAAGGTTTCTTCAGATGGGAATTTACCCCAGGCAGTGGCTTCTGCTCCAAGTCGAGTAGCGGCAGTAGGTCCTTATATCCAGTCCTCTACTATGCCACGTATTGCTTCAAGACCTGAACTTTTGGTGAAACCAGCATTTTCAGACGGGACACAAGCTTTGCATGTACCTGATGGTCCGCTAAAAACACAAACTCTGCCCAACATGAGAGCTGGGAGCAGTTCACAAGCTAAAGTTCCTGCAGGTAATAGCTTACAATTAATATTTCTTCTCCAGAAATTTTTTGTGTTCTTATGTACCAGCTCTGTGTGGTTTTGTTTTTTTTTTAACAAAGTAGTATTTGAGATGTCAGTCTTGCCACTTGCAATTTTTTTTCCACACCAGTGGATTTATTTTATAAGTGCTGAGGTTATATGCTCAAATATGTTGCAAATTAAGCAATCCTCTTAGCAATTTGAGTTACTATACAGTGTAGTATGTAGGATGATTTTTCTGTAAACTAGCGATCTATTAATTAATTTTCTTTATTTTAAAATACTCCCAAAAACTATACAACAGTGAGTTTTTAAAGTTGGTTTTAGGACATACATGGTAACAATGTGGTGCCTGGACTTAAAGCTAGCAAAGCCAAGTTTTCTGATCGTACATTTTTGGAAACGAGACATGTAAAGGATTAACTGACATTACAGTCAATGGCCTCATTTTCTTGTAGCACAGAAATAGCAGTAAACTGACTGGCGTGCTGATGGTGTAGGATTATGTAGAGATGCAGGTCCAATACCTAATATGATTCTACTTGGAGTGTTAATGGAAACTTGCCTGGCTTTCTCCTACAAAATATGGATCAACTCCATGAGAACAGAAGCCTTGAGAAATCAGAGTGTTTGCCTCTTTTGTGATAATATGGGGAGAAGACTCACTAGTCAGCTGGGAGAAAGAGAAAGTCTCTTCCTTCCAAAAGGAAGCAGCGGAGATTGAGCTTGTAGAATAGTTCTGGGTAGTTTGTTTTTCTTGGGTATTTTTTTGTTCTTTTTTTGTTGTTGTTGTTTTTGGTTTGGTTTTTTTTTGGTGCAGGGTGTCTGCTTTTGTGCTGTGCGTTTTGTGTGTGTGTGTTTATGGGGGTTTTTTTTGTTTGTTTTGGTTTTTGGGTGTTTTTTCTTCTATCTCTTGTTCTGGCAAATGATAGTAAAGTAGCCATGGAACAAAACCAGTTCAAGTGTCTCTTGCCATACTGGAGAACGGAGAACTGTTCCATTTTACTTGGTTTGCTGATCCTCTGGGAGCTTTTGGTGTGGATTTTTAATTCTACTCTATACAAAATGTGAATTTCTGCCATAGGCTTAAAGACTGGATATCTGCTCCAGTGAATACAAGGATCAGCTTTAATGCAGTGCCCATGTGCATGTTGAACATACAGATAACTTTTGTGCTGTTTTTTCTGATCACTGGCAGGATCTATTTATGTTTTAAAGCATCATGGTTTTTTTTGCACGAGATCTTACTTACCTCTTCTTGCCATCCTGTCATTTTTAGCTTACTGTAAATATCCAAGGAAAGTTTCTTACTAATAACTTGAAACAAAGCAATCTAGAAAATTTTATTGTCTGTGCACTCTAAGTGCAGACATGTGCTAGGACAAATAGTTTTGCTGCTCCTTTGATAGTTGTTTGAGCTTGGTTTTGCATTCTTTTTAAAACAAAGGAGTGAAAATCTAAAGTAGTAGGATTTACAGCAGTTAACATATATATAATAATGGTAGACCGTCTAAGCCTGACTCAACAAAAAACCCTACCTGTAATAAGTCAAACATAATTTTAACTTAAATCTCTTCCACTTGTTCTCTCCTAGGTTCTGTGGTCCCCAGTGCAAAATCTTCCCCATCTGCCACTGACTGGAGCAGTTCAAATGCAGACAATCATATTAGTCAAGGATCAGGGTCAGCCTTGACCTCAGGAAAAGGAATTGTATCTAGTGAAGGACAAGGTGTGTTCTTAACGTGCTTGGCTAATCTTAACATATGGTGAATCTTGATAATGGTATCTTTCTCTTCTGAATGCTTTGGTAAATACATGGAATTGATAATACAAACCCAAATCAAATAATATTGCCCTATAAGGTTTAGTGTGGTGTTGTAGGGATGTTAAATAAATAAATACAACAACAGAAAACCAAACCTCAAATCCCTACTGAATCTCAAAACCAAAGCCCCTTTTTTTCATGTGGTGAAGCACATACTAATGCCTTCATACATGCTCCTTTTGATTCTCAAGATACAGCATTTGGCAGGCCATTGGGTCCTTGGCACGTGGGAAGGATGGATACAAAAATCATCCCTTGTGTATACAGTCTGGAATATTGCACAAAACAGGTCACTTATTCCTACAGTCATGTTATCACTTTAAAAAGTCTCCCCCTCTCTCTAAAAACAGCCGAAGGCGATACTTTCTTGCGAGATAAAGAGAAGAAAGTGCGCCCATTCTCCATGTTTGATTCTGTGGACCAGTCAGCTGGGCTTGGCACACTGAGAAAGAACCAGAGCAGTGAAGATCTCCTTCGAGAAGCACAGGTATGCAGGAAACTTGAGCTGCTGCATTCCAACAGACAGGGGTTACTGTACAGCCTTTCAAATACTGCTGTCGGGAAGCTCTTTGAAAACTGCCTGAGTCCTCCTTTGAAAAAACAATTCTAAGGAATAAAAAAAGTCTTTTAGGCTTTTAATAGCAGTTGGTAACAAAATTGTTCCCTACAGTGACTGTGATTATGTGTTCAGTCAAAATGTACATTTTAAAAATGACTGTGTTACTTGTACTGGTGTGTACATGTATATTTTTTTCCCCAGAAACTGTATGCACAGATCTATTTGTGTGTTGGGTTTTTTAAATCATTTACAGAGCTGTTTCACTGCTTAATGCAATAGTGTCCTTCAGATGCTTGATTGCAGCAAGACTTCCCACCTAAGTCTTGGCACAGGGGCACAATTTCATAAGGTAGGGGTGAAATAACATAAAAGAACTGGGATGACAAGTGCTCGCTTGGAAAACAAGCTTCTTGGCTACAGGTACAACTAAATGCCTCTGCTATCTCTGGCGAAATTCCTGTGCCCTGCATTGCTTCGTGTTTTAAACATAGCTACTACAAAGAGAATTCAAGAGAGCAGGTTCAGAGTATAAACTGCTATAATGATAAAACATTTAAAGAAGCCTCTTTGCATTTCCATTTGTTGTAAACAGTATTGCAGCAACAGTAGAAATGCTGGGTACTGTGTCATTCTTTCAGGCTCTTTAGTCCTCTACAGCAGAAGTCCTAAAAGATGTTTTGCTGTTTAATCTTAATTAATTCATTTTATGTCTTCCAGATGGCAAACAAAAATGTAGCAAAGGTACCACCACCTGTCCCCACAAAGCCAAAGCAGATAAACTTGCCCTACTTTGGTCAAGCCAGTCACCTGCAACCTTCTGATACAAAGCTGGATGGAAACCTGCAGAAGCTGCCTTTGGCTATTGTAGCTTTGGGGAACAAACAAAAACCAGTGACACAGCAGCCTTCCCATCCTCAACAGATACAGCAAAGAATTTCTGTACCTCCTGCGGGTCCTTCCTCTAGCCAGGACCAAATTCTTCCCGCCTCCAAACAGGAGAGTCCTCCAGCAGCAGCTGTGAGACCTTTTACTCCTCAGCCATCCAAAGAGACCTCGCTCCCACCGTTTCGAAAGCCTCAAACTGTGGCTGCAAGTTCAATTTACAGCATGTACACGCAGCAGCAGACTCCTGGGAAGAACTTCCAGCAGGCAGTGCAGAGTGCTTTGACAAGGGCACAGACCAGAGGACCGCACTTCCTCAGTGGTAAGCTTGTGGCTTTCTGCTGTCTTCCTAAACTCCAGATATACACGCTTTTTACCTTGCCTGTGGGTACAAAGCTGTTCCTCAGGGGAAGTGAGCAGGTCGGTGCAGCTGTAGGAGGAGTCTTGGGTGTATCGTGCATACGCTGTATTCCAGCGCTAACAAAAAGTGCAGGTTCTGTCCTGCATTTGCAGTTTGGTTACCAGGTTAATTCTGTGCAGTTGATCGTGTTCTGCTGCTTCGCCCTCAGTAGGTGAACTGAGTTGCATGTCAAATACTCACGCTCTTTTTGTCCATCCCTCTCAACTGCCCTACAGTGTATGGCAAGCCTGTGATGGCAGGAGCTGGCGTACACAATCAGCTGGCGCAGGCCGAGAACGTGTACTCAAATGTCCAAGGCAAGCCAGGCAGTCCGGAGCCAGAGATGGAAGCGACAGCCTCTGCTCACGAGAGCCACGAAACGGAGCGAATACCGCGTCCCCTTAGCCCAACCAAATTGCTGCCTTTCTTATCCAATCCGTACCGCAACCAGAGCGATGCTGATCTTGAAGCGCTACGGAAGAAGCTGTCCAACGCACCCAGACCACTGAAGAAACGTAGCTCCATTACTGAGCCGGAAGGACCTAATGGCCCCAATATTCAGAAGCTATTGTATCAGAGGACCACTCTAGCTGCAATGGAGACTATCTCAGCTCCATCACATCCCTCTAAACAGACAGCCTCAGCTGCCAGTCCTGAAAGTCCGGTAGAAATCCCAAATCCTTATCTAAGTGCAGAATCTGAAAAAGAAACAGCTGCTTCTCTTCCAGAACCAGCCATTGCTGAGGAAACAGAAAACACACCAGCAGATCAGAGTGAAGCTCTTCTTCCCCCTGTACCTTTGGACACTGTACCCGAGGGAGTATCAGATGGCGATGAACTCACGCAGCCCAAAGTGGAAGAACCAAGCCTAGAAGCTTCACTGCCACTGGAGGTATACATGGAAGAGTATCCTCCATACCCACCGCCTCCCTATCCTTCAGGAGAACCAGAGAGTTTGGGAGAGGACTTGTTCAATATGAGGCCTCCTGAAGTTACTGGACAGTTTTCCTTGCCACCTGTAAGTAGTAGTCTACAACTTGGGTGCTCTGTCAATAAGTCATCTAGCACTCTGAAATAAATTCTGTGTTGGGTTGTAGATGTTAAGCAGATGTGGGACCTCAATCACACAGGTAGTCTAGAAGTCACCCTGCACATATCTGTTTTATTTGTGTGATGCTTTTAGCTCCAGAGTGAGTGGCAGTTCTGAAAAGTCTCTTGTCTCTAGAATGAATGACATAAGTTTTGAATGTAATTTGATACACAAATGGTAGAACTCAGGTGGGCTGTAAAGAACATCTTAAAGAAGTCGGCTTACTTATATTCTAGAAATCAAAGCTTTTTTTTTTTTTTCAAGGCACAGGTACAGATTTCACAAGTGTTTCCTGCTATTGCTGATATGAGATGGAAACTAATTTATCTTAATCTTGGGTTGCATTTGTTTATCTCTAAGTGCCTTGCTTGAAAAATAGGGAAAACCAGATTTCTTGATTTTTAAAAAATCTTGTGCTTCTTCTACTAAAAGTCTTTCTGAAGCTTTCTTTGGAACCTGATTTAACATCAGTTCTCAAGTTACATCAAAGTGGAGTCTCTTTGGGGTAGGAGTAGAAAGCATTTTACCATCTTGTTTGTCTTGAAAGTTTGTACTTGTGTGTGGTATGGTGTTATCTCACTGCTGTAGAATAGAAACACTCACTGCCTTCAGTTCCTCAAAGAGTTTCTTGAAAACCTACCATAAATAGAATGCTAATAGCTTGACACATTAAAATGTTTGGTGGTTTGGTTGTGGTTTTTTTCCCCTCTGTTGCTTTAGTGCAGAGTAGTTAAAAGCTATAGATGTGCCTTTTAGCCTTATAATTTCGGCATGGAATAGCTATTGGATGTTTTCAGGCTTTTAAGGCTTTGTCCTTGCTCCCTTTTAACAGGAAACCTGAGTGGTAAGATTTCCTAAATTGCAAGAACTTGTTTCTGGTTGGTTTTGTAATAATTCTGTGATGATGAGAAGAAACAGGCCCAACTTCTTGGTTTCATATTTAAATACTTGGGTTGTGCTGGCAAGCTCTTTCTTTAAAAGGCCTGTACTTTTGATATTAAGGATAAATTAACTGGCAAGGGAGTGTTTTCTGGGAATCTCTTCACATATATCTTCATGCGTTTGCTCTTTCAAACATGAGTATTTTCTACTCATCCTTGCCCGGACATCTGTTAGAAATTTACATACCCTTATGAATAGTGTGTATTGCTGCTGTGCAGCCAGCCAGCTGGGCAGAGTGCTGAGCTAATGTGTGCATGTTCTCTGAAGAGTACAAACCCAGCCAGAGGAACACTGGGATTACTCCCAGAGATACTGGATCTAAAGCATTTTCTGTACTTGGTTCTATGTTCTTTCCAAAGCCATTTTCCATAACTATTTCTGTTCCGTTTAAACTCTGCTAAAGTCAGGAAAATATTAGGAATTTAATATTGCTGCTTAAAAACTTTGTGGAGTCTTAAGGTTACTTGGTTTGTGTAACAGCTTTGAGAGCTAATGCTGAAATGGTCTGCATACAAAAACATTGTGTTTTTTCCTGATCTTTAAGGATGTGGGACTTTTGTGATTTTGATGTCATGTTTGATCCAAAGTGACTTCTTGGAGTAGTGACCTTGCCTGGAGATGCAGGCAGAGATCTTTCATAATATGCCCAACCTACTTATATTCATAACATGTTGGGGAATTGGTAGAAAACAGTCTAAATTTCTTGTTAAATGTTGCCTTCTTTGGTCACTCTGTCATTCCCAAATAAGCAAGTGTGCATCCTTGTTCTTCCAAGGGAAAAAAATGCCTGTAACTTGTCTGACCTTTTCACAGGGGAAGAGGACAAACTTGCGTAAAACTGGTTCGGAGAGAATTGGGCATGGAATGAGAGTGAAATTCAACCCCCTCGCGTTGCTTCTGGATTCATCTTTGGAGGGGGAGTTTGACCTTGTGCAGAGAATCATTTATGAGGTACAAATGCAAACTTGTAAGAAAAGAACTAGCAAACCTGGCTCAAACTGGGAAGTTGCAGCTTTTCTAGACTGGGGACACTAAAGTTATAGTGCATCCCTAGGTCTGGCCTTGTGGACGTGATAGATCTTACCAGGGCGTGTCCATTTGGAGACTGCTTTGAATAATGTTATAAATCCCCACCGGGTAGTCGTATCAACACTGTATAAATGCGCAGGCCAATGTTTTCCTTATTTCTTACGTAGTGTTTCATCCTCACCTATCAGATAGTTTGAAAATTATCCACACAAATTTTAGAGTTAAATAGACAAATATTAAAAAAATCTGTTAAAAGTGGTTTTACTGAGCTAAGATACTGTTTCCGAACCATGTTAGGTTCTCGCTCTTAATACAAGGAGGCTGAAAGCTTGTACCTGAGGCTTCTTGCGAGATTGGCTACTGTTGTAATTTTCTGCCCCTTGTTTGTGTCCTTCATATAAATATGGCTCAAAATGATATTTCAGAATAAGAAAACTCCTTTCTGTGTGTGAGATGTTTAGTGTACGTGAACGGTTCCTTTTCTGGCTGCACAGGTGGAAGACCCTAGCATGCCCAACGATGAAGGGATTACTGCACTGCACAATGCTGTGTGTGCGGGGCACACAGAAATCGTGAAGTTCCTGGTGCAGTTTGGGGTGAATGTGAACGCTGCAGATAGTGATGGATGGTAAGGTGCTCTTTAAGCGGTATCTTACAGGTGCTTTCCACGAGAGCTACAGCTTGGGGGCTGCTACAGGTCCCTCAGGAGGTCCCATGCTTTTCTTCTCTAGAGCTGGCAATCACACCCCAACAGCAGAGCAACAGTTCTGTGGGGCATCATATGAGGACATGCAGAGGAAAAAATAGAGAAGTTACAGTAATATTCCCTGCGTGAAAAAAGTGTATGGCAAAGGCCCAGCAGGGTGATAGACTTGCTGGGAAACCGCTGTGTTGCTTTGAGATGCTGAAGGCAGCTTATGCCTGATGAGCCATGTGCTGAAATTCCCAGTGTCCTCTCTGTGAGGCAGCCTATAGCTTATGTGTGCTCTTGGGTGGTAACTGTCCCTGCAGATTGCCCTCAGTTCTTTGTCCAGTACTTGAACAACTTGAAGCAGAAACCCACAACCTACAAACAAGGTTTGCAGTTGCTAATGGGTTACAAATCCTTCTTACTGGGACCTAGCTAGGGAGCTTGTTTGCAAAATGCTGGGGGTGGGTGGCAGTGACTTTGCTATTATTTCTGGGTATAAGTGGCTAAGGTGCAAGACTGAATAAAGATGCCTGTGGTCCCTCAACTTCAGTAGTTATTCCAAATACCTGTAATCCTCACCAAGTCAAGTCTTGAAGTGATTGTCTAGATGTAAGAGGCACGATGTCAGGAGGATTTCTGACTTTTTCTAATTTTTTTTATTTTTTAAATTTCCTTAATGTTCCTAAAATGTTAATAGACTGTAAGAAGGTAGCATAACTAGAGATCCATATGAAAACTCAGCTTCAGGCCTCAAGCAGCTCTTGGGTAACTCCTGTGAAAAACAACTGCTCTTGACATCCTGGGTTAAGTGCTTCTGGTGGGAAGCTTTCAGCAGTGCAGCACTGATTGCTGGAGGTCACGCACGAAAGTGCTTTGCCCCAGGAGCCTGTGAGCACTGTTATGAGCAGTAAGTGATGCCATCTCTTCCTTCTTGGCTCGCAGGACCCCGTTACACTGCGCAGCGTCTTGCAATAATGTGCAGGTGTGCAAGTTCCTGGTGGAGTCGGGTGCAGCTGTGTTTGCCATGACCTACAGCGACATGCAGACGGCTGCGGACAAGTGTGAGGAAATGGAGGAAGGTTACACACAGTGCTCCCAGTTCTTATATGGTAGGTGATGGCAGCTGAGTTCTGGAGCATGGTAGGGACTCACCTGGCACTTCTTGGTATGTTTTACAACGCTTGGGTTGTATGCCCACGCCTCGAGTTTCTCTTGAAAAGAGAGAGGTTTTAGCCAACTTCTTGTCAAAAAATTAGGTCCTCCAAGATTAGCTTTTATAGTGTTGAAGATCTGAGTAACAAAATGTTCCTCTGCATTAAAAGCCTTGAAATGAGTTAAGTGTACATGGGTGAAGTACTCTGACATAAAACCAAAAGTGGTATGGCTATCTCAGTAGGTGGTTCATGTCTGCTACCTGATGTCCTTAAATGAGTGTTTCCCAATGCAGGCTTTAGAACCAAGGGAGGTATTGCCAAGTTTCTACCTCACTGAACAATAGCAAGCACTGAATTTGATTTTATCTTTCTGGCCTTTTTCTTCTCTTGCATTTAAAAAGAAATCCCTTATTAACCTTATATTTTATTCAAATAGCAAGACTACAGGGAAACTGTCTCTTAATGTGAGTGCATGAATTTCCCCAGGGTGTGATGAGTATTAGTCAATGAGGCTTTTAATTACTGTACGTTTTGTGTGTAATAAGGTTTTATATTACGTTTTTGTATGTAGTTCTTGTCCTCTAGGCACCTGCTGTGCTGCAGTGTCATCTACCTATTGCACCATGTAATAATGTGTAAAGAGTTTTAATACAGCTTGGTTTTGTGCATCATACAAAATCTGAGTTTCCTCCACGCTACTTCAAAATTTGTCCAGCTGCCCTCATTGAGCTAGAAAAACTGTATCTCTTGATGCCAAATAGTAGCAATAGTATACAAAGGGAGGAAGCCTATTGAAATTTGGGCTGAGCAAAGTTCCTTTTAGTTTTGTATCCAGACTCAATCAGCAATCATCAACAGCAAAATGCCCAAGGAAAATTGTAGGACTAGATTAAAAATGATCATACTCGTCCAGTTTTTCTTACTCTGATATGAGATGGTAACTTTGTGTTGAATAGGGTCCTGAAAGATTTCTTTCAGGAATTTGTCTAATCCCTAAATTTGAGTAAACAGCCTGCAACATCCTGTGGCAAGGAGATCCTTTGCTTTATTACATACAGCATGAAGAAACACTTCTGTTCATGGGGGTTTTTGGACTCAACATCAGGTGATCTTATTTTATTCTCCATTTTCTGTTGGGTTTGAGATTTTTTTCTTTTGTGTGTGTGCTATGAGATACTTTTCAATGGGTCCTGAAAGGACTGTAAAGCTTTGGCTTGTTGCCAGTTTTTCCAGATTGAAGCGAAGGTATTTCCTGATACCTGGCTGTTCAGCTATCAAATTTTTTTTCTGATTACCTATAGTTATAGTAAGAAATTAATTCACTGGCTAAATTTATTTTTTTCTGCAAGAGAAGTTTGGAGATGTGTATTGGTGTGTTTCTGGAGTGGATACTGCAGTAAAACTTGGCCCTCTAAATTCACCTGTAAGGTGACAAACCTTGATGCATCTCATTAAGTCACCTAATTTCCATACCACCCACCCCCTCCCCTTTATTTTTTTAAATTTGTAAACGGTGCACAATACTGAAGAGCATGAACAAGCACAGGCAGGTTTACATAAAACCACTAGTCTTTAGTGTTAATGAAATGTCAAGTCTGATACTGCTTAATTATGTAATTGTTCACTTTCTAAGATTTAATGCTTGTGCTGTGTCTCAGAGCGTGTTTGCGCTGCTACCTGGTGAAACTGCTAATGCTTTCTAGCCGACAGATCCTCTGTGTGAATCGCTTTGGCTGCTTTGATGTTCAGTGCTCAGCCTCCCCTTCCGTATGGGCGCAGAGTACAGCTTTTGCCAGACCTTTAATTATCCCAAACGCAAAGCAGGGAACCAGTTTCTTGGAGCAGAAGAAGTGTGCAGTGGAAGCTGCTCGGTTTTACACGAGGAGCTGGTATGCAGAAATAAGCAGATGTAGATCAGAGCTCTACCCAGTGGGTTGTAATAGGTGAGAGATGGAAAGGGAAATGACGAGTTTTGCAATACAACGTGCAGTGTAGACTTTGCTCCTGGCATTAGCAACACCAACAAAAAAAAACCCATCAGGACTCAGTACTTGAAAACATAATAATTATGTGAGAGAATTTTTGTAACTGTTAAGATACCTTTTCCATTTTGCTGCTTAGAAGCTGGGGAATGTGTATGGAAGTAATAGTATTTCACCTTTAACTACAGCTGTAAAATTAGTTCTAAATAATAGCTGCAAGGTGTGTGCATGTACTCCAACCTAATGCAGCTTGGTCTAGCAGCAGTTTAACAGAATTGTGAAGTCTGATTAAAAAAGATTGTGGCAGAAATTGAGAACTGCTAAGATAAAGTGTTGGAGTTCACCAAAAGCACCTGGTAGATAACAGACTTCTTTGTCTTCCAGCACTTCCCAGTACCACCTGTTCCAGGACTGACCTTGGGTGGGATGGTGACAACAAGGTGTTAAGTGTGATTGGAATAGAGATTGGCTTGTTGGTTTGGTCTTCTTTCCTGGACTGTGCTCCAGTAAGAGTACTATGGTCTTTCCAACTGCTGTATTTTTTTTTCTTCTTCATTTTTTTATCTAGTATTTTAAAACTTTGTTAGTAAGCTGCTCTGTTTTTAATGTTGCAGGAGTCCAGGAGAAAATGGGAATAATGAACAAAGGAGTGATTTATGGCCTCTGGGATTATGAGGCTCAGAATGATGATGAACTCTCAATGAAAGAGGGAGACTGCATGACAATCCTGCGCCGGGAAGATGAAGATGAAATTGAGTGGTGGTGGGCACGGCTGAATGATAAAGAAGGCTATGTTCCCCGCAACCTGCTAGGGGTAAGTCCTTGATACTTCTACTGTGTGGAGCATGCAGAGCATTATTCTCCTGAATCTAGGTTAGGTGCAACTTCAGAAGTCAAGAGGGAAGGTGTTCTCCATTTATTCATTTGGAGAGTTAAATACCTTGACAGTGAGTTAACACTCTCTCTTTAGATACTTAACGAAGATTACATTAATGAGTGCTCACCATCATTAATGAGTGACCCGTGATCACCACCCTGCTATACATAGTAGGTTCTCACACTCACCTTGTCTCACCTCTTATCTGAACACGTGAGTGCATAAGGTTTCGTTGAACATGTGAAGGGAACTGGGTTTCCCTTCTTCTAGAGTGTGATACCCCTGGCACAAAGGGCCTTAAGAACTAAAACGTTTTTGGAGAGTAAGTCACGGGTCTTTCCTTGTCTGGGTGTACCCAGTGCACTCAGTGAGAAACCATCTCGGATCACAGAGTTTTAAGACAAACACTGCACAATTCTATGGCTTTGTTTTTTAACTAGTCTCGACAGAGATCCAATTGCCAAATAAAGGCAGATCTGTGTGTTCTCCTGTGCTCTTTAACTGATATTTGCAGTATGTCAAAGGCCTTCAGTGAATGGCCTCTTCTTTCCTTGTGACTTTCTTTTTGATGAAGAACAGCAGTGTACAAATGATACTTTCAGTTGTGTCCTGACGTTTCTCCTCATGGCCAAGCAGCTAGAAAATTATACATGTCCATCTGGTATAGAAATTGCACTAAGCTTTTTTCTACATATCCAGTTGTCCTGCTGCTGGACATACGAGGTTCTGCCAATGCTGAAGATTAACTGCTCTGAATTCTAGCTGACTGATGTATGATGCTTGAAAGGGGCTGAACCTCCTTCCTTGTGCAGATAATCCTTATTCTTAAACTGGTCAGATGTTGCAGAGTGATTATACATAATGCAAAATTGGTTTTCATTTCTGTGTTGCTTCCAGGTCAGTCCTACCCACAACATACTGTAAAATTCTTCCTCACTTGGCATTTCTGCCCAGATTAGTTACACGGAGCAGTTACCAGCCCCACACAGTAGGGTCAGAAATGGCAGCTTTTTTCCCTGCCTCAGGGTGAGTAGTGATGCTGCTGCCTGTGCACTGATCCCTAGCACAGGTGTGTAAGAACAGGAGGAACTTCTGTGTGTCTAACAAAAAAGCACAGGGCCACAGAGCTTAGATAGGGGCACACAACTCATCCTTCCAAGCAGAACACAATCTGAACAGAACCGCTGGGGGGCCACCACCCAGGTAACTGTTACACTCTGGTGTCTGTGGAGGTGTTGTAGTACTGCTACTGAAGTACTCAGTGGTTATCCTCTGTGAAATCTGGGCTGAGATGTTCAGCACAGAGGAAGACGTTTGGTAGTTTCATATATTCCTAAGCTGTAGTTTTATCACAGCTGCTTTAGCCCTTTGCAGTGAGGTGCACTGCACAAAAATGAGGATCAAAGGATCTGCATCATTACGCTACCCTTAGTGACTTGCTAGCTCCCTGAGCTGAGTGACAGCTCTAAAACTGGGTGCAGGTACGGTAATACTGTCAGAATACTGACTTCTTCATTCCAAATGAAGTCTTTTGAATGCTGTTAGAGATGTAGTCACAGTGCAAAACACCTGCTAGTGGTGAAATCATAGCAGGCTGAGACAGACCTTGTGGGTGAAGTTGTTGGTCTTTTAGTCACCGGCTGACTGAAAGAGAAGAAAGTCAGTGTGGTTGAAGAGAGAAGAGAGCATCTTTAAGGAGATCTTTAGCTGAAAAAAGGCCTAGGATGTAATGTAGGCACACTCTGTGTGGAGGAGGATTAATCTTTCCCAGTTGCAGGATGTGTATCCTATTTTTACATGCCAGTAGCTGTGCTTTGCATAGCACTATCTGTTTCTAAAGCTTTTAGCAAGTGGGAGCCAAGGGCTTCCCAAGCATCTCAACAGTGTGTTGTGTTATGTCCCACCAGTTGTCACCCTGCAGCTGAGGTGGTCTCTGTACCTCTGTGTGCATCACCAGAATGTGTGAGCAGCACTGAGAGCTCAAGGGCTGCAGGGTGGCAGCTTCTGGTTTACTGCGGAGCGAACGGTTAAATGAATGCAACTGGCCACCCACTATCCACTAATTAGAGAGCAGCTCCTACAGTTCCACAGTCCTTCCTTATGCAGCCAGACATTTCCAGCAAGCCCAGAGCTATAGACATGCTGATAGGCACTGAGAGGAAACAGAACAGACTTTAGTACCTTTCTGTTTCCATTTATGAAGCAGGAAAAATGCTGTAGCTCCCTGAACACAAAAGTTTCTTGGCTTACAAAGCCTCATGTTTTTCCCAGCCAACCCACCTGGGTAGAGCTCAAGGTGCTGCATCATGTGCTGTTCAGCTCCTGCCTTTTGTACAGATGTGGTTAGTAGCTCCTAAGCTTGCCTGAGAACGCTCCATTTTATTTGTTAGTGCTCTGGGGGAGGGGGAGTATTTTATTTTTATAACCATGCTTTTGTTACTAGAAGTTACATTAGAATTGTAGCACCAAGGAGGTTTTTCCTTTTTTTTTTTTAAGTAACCTTTTAAAACATTAAACTCTTAAATCTCATTTCTATTTTACCCTCAGCTGTATCCAAGGATTAAACCTAGACAAAGAAGCTTGGCATGAAATAGCACAGAAGCTGGATTCTTGAAGTACTAATCATAGATGACTTACAAAAAAAAAATCATTTTCTGTTTGTTCCAATATCATGAGACTTATTTCAATGCAATGTAATTTGAAAGCTATGAAGAATGTGCTTTGAAAACAAATGAAGGATTGATGCATTAGCAAATGGATGAGGGCATTCTACAAGATGAAATAATGCTTACAAGCAAATGAAATTCTGCTGCCTTTGGTCTGAGCAAGCCATTATGTTCAAGTACCCGCTCTGATTTCTTCAAAAATGGCAGAAAAGAATTTAACTTTTTTTCCGTATTAAACACACGGACCTTTTTCAATTTGCTGTTGAAGGAATCATCGTGAAACAGACAACTTGGCTTTGTCCAAATTTACCCTGAGGCTTTTTCCAGATGGGAGAAATTAAAGTACGTGCACAGCACCCAAATGCCTATCGCTGGAAACAGAATGTTTGCTGAAGAAGCTGAACTGAAGTGCATCTAAACAGGACAACCACATGACCAATCCATTAAGCAATAACTTTTAAAAAATGCTGTAGCATCTTAGGAATTTCATGTATTCAGAATACTATGTGCTGTAACAATGTAGTTCTAGGTTCCTCTTTTTACAAAGTCTCTCATGTATTTATTGTATTTTGTACTTGGAAAACTTAAGTGTAGAAGCCTTCTGTAGTCTTTGAAAACTTACTTGGTTTTATTTGACTGTGATACCATTAAACTTTTGTTTCCTCGTAAGCTTTAACTCTGGGTATTTTTACAGCCAGGTTTTTCTTAGACCATCGGAAAGTGTTACCAAGAGGAGACACTGGTGTTGTACAGCGTGTTAATAATCAACTACTTTCTGTATTAAATCCCCATTTGTTCAAGACAATTGTTATGCATTTAAAATTAGGCCAAATCTGTTTTTTAAGTTAACAAGGTTTACAAGAGGAAAGACTTGGTGCAAGTATTTTCCAAAAAAAGCCTTCTCTACAGAACTGTCCTTTATATCCATCTAACTAGGAATAATCATTTAATGATGAGTGCAATGAGAGAGGTTCAAATCTTTCACTTAAGGTATTTATGAAGCATGTCACCTCTTTTCCTTTAGGAAAAGGCAACATACACTGAGCCTTTCTCTTCAGGAACAGAGCATGTGCTGCAGTGATCCATCTCAAAGAAAAAGCAGGCTTAGTTGCAGAAGGAATAACAGTCTTTGCAAACCTTATCTCTGGTTTTATTTAAATACTTTCTTGTATTTCCAAGGAAGATAAATAAGGTAAAGGAAATCAAGATTCCACCTGAGAGCACAGACTTTCTCTTGGAAGAGTTGAGTTGCTACAATGGTCAGGCAGGAAAGACTTGTATTCAGTGTGGTCACATGTGTCACACTTGCTACTCAGATTTTTTGCGTTTAACCAGAATAATGCTGAGGCTTAACAGAAGCTGTACAAGGGCCCCATATCTCCATTAAACACCTGTATTAAAAAATAAGCAATGCCATCCCTTGTCTAGTTTCAGACATGCAGGAAGGAGTGGAGCTGGTGTTTGAAGAGCACTTACTAGGATGAGCTTTCTTCCAGAAGTCATATGAAACACCTAAAACCAAAGACATCGGCAAAGCCAGATAATCAAAAGTTACACTGAGCATTTATACTAAATTAGAGTTTTTGCACAGAGGATATATAGTAGTAGATAAAAACGGTCAGGCCATAAAAAGTTGGAGATTCTACTGTTGCAGAAGTCAGTAGAACATAGCTGTATGCCATTTGCCATGCATAAGTTAAGGCATATTCCTGTTAGGGTATTATTTCTGTTTGCTTGATTATCTTCTGGTCTTGTTGAGCTTTCTCCAGCTGCAGCCAGTGTCTCAAATGACAGTAAAGCACAACCACTGTAATGAGAAGACCAGTTAAGCTTAGTAAAAAATGCCTGTGGTGAGTATACAGGTTTCCAGCTCTAGCATGAAGCGCAGTCTGTTGTTACAGAAGTAGTTTTAAGATCTTTCGCTGAATGATATTTATATCTGAAGTCAGAGTTTTGGGACAACTTGGTCATTACTTGTTTAGGTCCAGGTAATAAACATATAGGAGGGTGGTTTTCTCCAACTGTGGTCCTTTCTACAGGGCCCAGGTGCTGCAGAAAGCAGCAGCCACAGTAACAGGAGTTACTGCTGCAGCTCCATCTTGCAGTGCTGCGGACAGAAAAGGCAGGGAAGAAGCCTACACACTTAGGAGCCAATGTGACTGCTAGTGACAAATGGCATCAGGTGTGAGGCACCCGGTCTCTGTTAGAGAGGGGACAACCTTACCGCTGCTGACAAATACACGAGCTGTATAGATCCAGCCTACATGTGAACACGTACAACCTCCCAGAGTCAGTCAGAATGGGGCAGGACAGGCTGTATTAACTAACACACCATAAAAGAAAGAAAAAAACCCCAAACAGAACAAGTGCTTTAGAGTTAAATGAACTTACATTAATGAGATTCAATTCTATTGTTCCTGTTTTCTCGGTATCCAGTTTTCTAAACATTTCTGTGGTAGGAGAGAGATGACAGACAAGGATGAATACAGGAACTAACTGGAAAGCTTTCCCCTTCCTTGAGCTTCGGCACCAAAAAGGAATTTAGTTCCACAGTTGTAAAACTTATGGTACCATTCTACACCCCGAAGCAGAATGTGCCGCTCAAAAGCCATTGCCTACTTGTGTGGCAGAACAAGACTGAACGTTTTTAATGATTCAGTCTGCAATGTTAACACCACCTGTCAACATCTAGGTGTTTGGCTTTTGATCTTATAAATTTAAATAATTAAATAAATGTTTTTATTGCTTGCTCGGAAGGTGCTCTGGTTCAGCAGTCTGGCCTAGGAACCAGCCTGTCAGACTGAGGAGGCACACTCAGACTGGGTTCCTGGATTTATAGCTTAACCTTGAAGTTGCCTCAGCTGCAGGACAAAGTTTTCTGAATAATTCATCCTGGACTTGCAAACACGAAGGAACAGTCTGTCTAGTCATTAAGCCAGTACTCACTGAACAAGGTTTCCAGACGAATCAAACACCGGACAAAGTTATCGAAGTCGATGATGAGGTCTTCATCAGCGAAACGAGCCACAATGATCTGATGTAACTGGCAGTTCAGTTTGAACCCTAAAAGTATAATACAAAGGATTTAAAAAAAAATTAGGAAAAAGCTCCAACCAACAAAAAAACCCCAACAAAACAAACCAAAACCCACCCCTGCCCAACCTGCAAGAAACCCAATCACCTCCTTTTTGGTTACATTCCCTACTTACAGGAGCATTTGCTCCATTTTTCAAACTCCCAACCACCCCTTCTGTACATGTAGTGATTTAAGTTGTGACTAGGTCACATGGATTGTTCCTGCTGGATGTGGTCCTGGGCTTATGCTCCAGTTTTCCCAGGGCAAAAGGTCAACTCCTTCAGCTCACAGTCCTTCCCTGGGTGACAGGGCACCTGCCAAACTCAGCCCCCAGAGACAAAGCAGCAACTTTCTCTGGACAAATAGGTCTCTGTTTCCAAAGAGCATCTGAACTCTGGGATGAACAGAAATGCTGCCTGATGTGGTGACAGGAGGGGAAAGCTCCTGCTTAAGACAGCCCCAGAAGATCAGTAAGTTGATCAGTGAGCACGGGGCTCTGTGATGCTTCCCCCCCTCACTATCATAACTCAGATTTGATTCTCAGTGACTGCGGTAGCAAACTGACTCCTCGTTAACACCCTGGTGATCATTACCCCTTGGTCAAGCCGCTTTCCTTCACCAGGCCACAGCATCCAAGTTCCACAGGCTAATGCTAATGCCAAACCCAGGTGGACCCAGAGAGACTCAGTGGAAGCTGACAGTACCCTGCTACCAGCCCCAACTGTTACAGTTACTTGTGCTTCTCCAAAGACCTGGTCACTACAGAAAATAACCGCAAGCCTGAGGTGCTTTTGGTGTGCTTGCATGGCAAGACACTGCTACACAAAGGTGGGAGCTCAGGCTGAATAGCTAGATTAAAGGAGGCCTTTCCTCAGGCTCAGGAACTCAGGATTTTTCAGCTTACAAGTGATTTACAAGAGACTAGTGAGCATCTATTAACTCAGCTGGAAACTGATACAATCTTAAGAGAGACAGACTATAAATACCTGCCATTTCTAGCGCTCTCCTCATCTCGTATGAGTTCATGGTACCAGATCGATCTGCATCAATTTCCCTGTAGATTTTCTGAAGAACATAAAACCAAAAGTCAAAAACATGTCAATAATTCAGAGTGGGTTTTGGCACAAGGTGGAAGTCAAACACTTTGAAATGCAACCTGCATGCTGCTTAGGGGCGTTTGTAACATTGGTCTGAAGGACTAGCAGCTTTAGAAACTAAAATCTTTTTAATGCAGCAGCCAGAGTGGATAAAGACTCAGGAGAATTCCTTGAACTCCCATGCAAAATGGCACTAGCGCTACCAAAGCACGCAGCAAAGACTGACACCAAACTCAGGTCGGTAAGTGGAAAGGCTAAACGTACCTGGACACAAGTTCAAACAAACCAGAAACCCTTCTGAGAGTATGACAGGGAGAGAGGCTGCCTCTCCGCAGGCCAAGTGCCCAAAGGGCAGCAGTCACACCGCTGGACTCCAAGGGACAAATCCCAGGGAACCAAATGCCCCATCACCTGAAGTGAGAGTCCCTGCTTCGGTACTCTACACCTTGTGTGAGGCAGCGCAGTCTACAGCCACCTCTACAGTCTGACTGTGTGTTCCAAGGAAAAAGGTGGTGCCTCACCTGGTATTTCTGAATCTTTGTCCAGAGGGTGTGGAATTCCTTCAGTCCCAGTTTACCAGTCCCGTCGTTCTTCTCTGAGTTAAGTTAATCTCGTTGGAGGGAAGGAAAAGAGTTTTCCCCTTCCTGGCCTGGGTTTACTTACTTAATACTTAAGTATTGAAACTTAACTGCAGTTCTGAAAAGGAAGCGAGTCCTCACCGAAGGACTCATCCTGTTGAATGCTCAACTGTTGTCCAAGATCTCATCTTTCTAAGTCAGTAAGGTGATGGATTCATTTAAGCTGTGATAGTTCACAAGCTCTTTCTGCTCCTCCTTTGTCAGCTCTCTCTGTTTTCAATACATGTATGAAACAGACATGGTGAGGACATTTTGTTCTGCACTGTTGGTTCAACACCTGCAGTTACAGGAGCACGGGGCTGTAAGTCTGGACTATAAACAGGAAAAGCCACAACCAAGCCTGTTACTTGGACAGCTTCAATTCTTGCGCAGAACCACCTGGTCATTTCACTGCTCCCAAAAGCCGCTAAGGAGTGCCATATTTTACACTAAATTATAGCAAAGCATCAGTCTGATTTTGCAACTCAAGTCCCACTGCACAGAGGAGCTAAGCACAACTATTCTTAGACATGAATGCTTCATCCTACGCCTTTGCCCTTATTCAGAGGCACTGAGAAGCCAGCATACTCCCTGGCTCCTGCATTTGTTTCCTTTGTTTTCAGTTTGCTAAGTCCCAATGACTTTACGATGCCCCTACCAACCCCAGCCAGGTAACAAAGCAGTGAAATGCAACGCTCAAACCCTACAGCCAAGGCTACCTGCACCTTGCTGAGAGCTAGGTGCCTTTTCCCAGCACAAACATCCCCTTGTCCCCAGCTCAACGAAGCACACAACAGCTGGGATGACTTCAGAGAAGATCCTCCTGTCTGCAAATGGATTTTCCTCACTGCCTGGGAGAACACATTTGGCACAGTCAGGAGCCAGAGCAAGAGCTACTGGTTTTATTCAGGGGAACCAGAGGAAAAACAGCTTCTCCACCTCAAGGGTCACCAGTACATCAGTATGGACCTGCCACTGCCAAGGCAGCAGCTCACCCACTCCAGCACAGGCAGAAGAATATCATCTAGGAACAGCCAGAAAAGGATACATCTAACAGGTCAACCATTATTTTGCATGTCTCGATACTAAAGCCATCGGACTTAATATCTTGGCCTGTAAAGAAACGAGCAGAAGACAGGATTGTCACTGTATGCTGCACCACATCACCCTCCTGAATAGCTCGTGAGCTCCGTAACCAGCATGCACACCTCAGCCCTTACTGGCTTCTCTACCCCTGGCTCCTTTGCCCCGGCAAGACAACTCTTTCATTTGGGTGTGGTGGGGGTTTTTTCTGCCACAGGTCTGACTGCGCACGTCAGTGCCACGCTCTGTGCTCTCACGACCGCGCTGGAAACCTGCTGGTCACCAGCTGAAGCTGCAGATGGGAGAAAGTACTTACGTTTAGCCATGACTTTATTCAAGATGTTCCGCAGTTCAAAGGCGGAGATCTCTGCATCCTGCGGAAAAGAGGAAAACAAGTTCTTCACTGTGAGCTGCAGACACCATCTCGTAAGTGGCCTCTGACTCCCTTGGGAGAGTTGGCCAAGTCTGAACATTCCCAGCACTCCAAGTTTCCCTTTGACACAAGCACAAGCTGTCCTCACCACCCATTCCAGGAGCACCCACAATCGCCAAGGCATTAGCACACCAGGCTGTGGGGTCTGCTGAGCCTGGGAAGAAGTCACAGCCCAGCCTTTGTCATCTCCTGGAGAGACCCACCTACCTGCACCAAATGCTCTGCCCAAAGGACAGAATCAGGCACCTGCACGGCTAAAAGCCAAGCCTGCAGTTTAGTCTGCCAGGAGTGCTCACAAATCCACTGTGTAAGCAGGCGGGTAGCTGTACAGATTTCTGCACGCGCAATTACGCACGCGCTGGGGATCTGACTCAGCACAAGAATTAACCTCCATCCTGGGGGAGGCATCTCTCTTACCCACACACTCCTGTTGCCAGCAAGATGCTAACAGAAAAATACTCACACTTCCTGCAAGCTGTCCAAAAAGCTTTCTAAAGCTGGGTTGAATGTCATCTTCATCGATCTCGATCTATAAAAGAGAAACAAAGAATATGGAAAAGGAACTTTTCTGCCTGAGGAGGACTTAATGCATTCCCTTGCCCCCAGTAAAGCACATTTTTAATAGCAAATTTGAAGGTACAAAGTGCTTTTACTTTAATTTTAATCTGTTTTATCTTCAGGATGCTTCAAAATGCTGGAGTTGAAAGCACTGCAGGAATTAAGAACTTCTGCAATGGCTTTTACTAAAAAAATATTTAAGATAATTACTTATTTTTTTTTAAATCACTACTGAATTCACAACTTCACTGTTCCTTCTGCTACTACTGTTGGGATCAGCTGCCTTCACTGGAGAAAAGCAAGCACAACATAGTTATCCTGCAAAAATAACCCCAAACTCATACAGAGCGGGAGATCCCTTAGTAGGCAAAACATTCCCAGCTCCAGCAAGACTAAACACATGGTGAACCTCTTCTTAACTCATGGAAATGACACATCCAAGCAAACACACTCCTACGGCTCCAGGGCTGCACTCCCAGATTCTTGGAGAGCAAAGGGAATTTCCTGTGGCTCCAGTTACTGCAGCAGAGAATTCCTGAGGTCCTCTACATGGGAAGCCCAAGCTCACGGCTTGGGATGAGGGACAACATGTATATCTGGTACTGCTCGTGATGTTTCCATTTGCTGGACATTCAGCTATGGATACTGAAAGATGTTTCCCAAGTGGGATGATGTCTCTTGACAATGCCTACAGGAGAATGCTGCCCTGCACAGAAAACAGGCACTCCCACTTACTTATGACAAAATTATCTCAATTTAAAAGACTTAAGATATACCTCTTCAAAATTGGCCTCAATTTCGTCATCTATGACCCTAGAAAAAGAAATCCGTATTAAAATAAAACCAAGCAATTTTTCTGATGCCCTTGCTTAATTTTTCAGTTAAAGAGGGATTCTTTGTATCATGGGAATAATGATTAATGTTCTAAGATCAGGTTGCTGGATTAAAACCACCCCTCCCTGCTCCTGTGGGAGCATCAGGGTGCATAAGCACTGCTAAGGGTCTGTCAAAAGCTGAGCACAACTGACACCACAGTTTCTTCACTGCTACAGAAACATGCAACAAAAGATTACAGCATAGCAGCAGGGTTTGTGCTTGCTTCAAGGGACTCAACGCAAATGATCCCATACCTCTTCTAAGGCCTCAGCCCAGCTGCTCTCTGAGATGGGACACATTTTTCTCACAGCTTCACAGCTAAAGGTGTGGTTGAAGCTGGTTCCAGTATAACCCATTTCAATTGCATCAAAGCTATATATTTGGTTGAGCACTCTCAATCCACAAATTCAGGCTGGGCAGAGATTGGCTTGAGAGCAGCTCCGGGAAAGATTTGGGGGTGTCTTTCGATCAGAAACTCAATATGAGCCAGCAACATGTGCTTGCAGCCCAAAAGGCCAACCAGATCCCGGGCTGCATCAAGAGAAGCGTGGCCAGCAGGTTGAGGGAAGTCCCTCTACTTTTGCAGGACCACACCTGGAGTTCTGTGTCCAGCTCTGGAGCCTCCAACATAAGAAGGACATGGACCTGCTCCAGAGGATCATGAAGATGATCCTCTGGACCTGCTCCAGAGGAGCAGGAGGGGAGGCTGCAGCACCTCCCCTATGAGGACATGCTGAGGAAGTTGGGGCTGTTCTGGAGAAGACAAGGCTCTGGGGAGACCTTACAGAAGCCTTCCAGTACCTGAAGGGGCCTACAGGAAAGATGGAGAGGGGCTTTTGACAACAACAGCATGATGGGTAATGACTATAAACTGTAAGAGGGCAGTTTTAGACTACATATTAGGAAGAAATTCTTCCCTGTGAGGGTGGTGAGGCCTGGAACAGGCTGCCCAGAGAGGTTGTGGAAACCCCCTCCCTGGCAGTGTTCAAGGCCAGGTTGGATGGGGCTCTGGGCAGCCTGGTCTGGTAGAGACTGTCCCTGCCCATGGCAGGGGGTTGGAACAAGATGATCTCTAAGGTCCCTTCCAACCCAAACCACGCTAGGGTTCTGTGACTCCGTAATTGAACACTCCTGTCTGCCCAGGCAGGGCTGGTAATAACAGTAACAACCTGTTACACTGTATGATAATTGCTCCTCCATTCTGTCCTGCTGAGTTCACTCCCACCTTGCTCAGTACTACTCCGTGAAACCGACGAGGACAAACAAGAACTGCTGTGACCCCATCCCTGCAAGGCAGTTGTGCATCCCCATTCTGCTCTCTGTGGGAAACCAGTGTGCCCCAGTACTGGTCTGCTCCACCCTTCCATGCTGACCAGCGGGGCCAGACACGGCCAGTGTGCCCATATCACTCTTAGACGGTTACAAAAGCCACATACGTCGAGTTTGCGTTTTTTTCAGAGAAGACTCGCAGACAGAAATCCCCATTCTTGTTGGGCTCGAAGGTCGAGGGCACAATGATATATTCTCCTGCAGGGAGCTTGAACCGGTTCAGCACCTCTCGCAGGTTGATAAAGGTGTTCGATCTTTCTCTTGCTTTGTTGGTCAGGAAGAAGTTTTTGCTCAGATGAATATTTGTCTGGCCAGAAAACTTACAAAAAGCAGAGAAACAAAAGAAATCAAACAATTGGCATGAATTTGCATTTACAAGTAAAAATGTAATAGATATGGCAGCTCTATATGAAAAAAAGACATCTGTTCAATGAACAGGGAGAGGAGAGGAGAGGAGAGGAGAGGAGATGGTGGGTACATGCAACCACAGCACTCCCGAGCTGCGGCTGTACATGCATTCTGCAGATCATCTTAAATCACTCAGGTCATGTTTATGTCTTACAAACTATGATGGGTGGGTGGGAGAAGCGATATGGTGAATTCTTCCACCAACTGCTTTCCTCAAAAGGAAGAGGGCTTACCACTCATGGATGACCCTCTTGTCCCCAGAACTAGTGCCACCAAGGGACTGCAGCTCTGCTCTACCTCAGTGGTCAGGCTGACTTGAGGCAGAGAGACCGCTTACAGAGGGCTCCAAGAGTAAAACAAACATTATGCATTACTATAAAAGCCTGTTTGGAACATAACACCTTCCAGAATAAAACCAGGGTCTTACAGGTGGGCTAGCCCAGCTCTAGAAGCAGATGTGTGGTTCAGAAATCTGCCCCTTCTGGTTCTCCTGGATTTTTAAGAATATAAAACCTGCCAGACCTGCTGCCACAGAGGAAGATAAAATCCCACCTTTGGGAGTGGGGGAAAAACGCCATGAGACTGTAGTTACAGTCTCTGTTTTACAGAAATCACATTTCTGGACATCTAGAGTGAGAGCTGCTGCCTGACAGAGAACTGTCAGGTAGGTAAGGAAGTTAATTAGCTGGCAGCAGTTTCCTTCCTGGCAAAACCACTTTTCATGTAGCAGCTGGTTTGAGTGTAGCCTTGGGAACCATGAGGTGCCCCGACCGCTTTGCAGCACCCTCACAGGTACAGCAGGCCATGGAATGAGGTTACACGGGCATTCTGCTGAACCTCACTCCTTCCTCCGAGGAGCAAGTGCTCTGAGGCAGCTGCAGCCCCACCTCCTGCTGCACAGGCATCCCACTGCACTGCTGCCACCCCTCTCTGATCCCCAGGGCACACTATTAGCAACCTGCAGGTAGGAACAGAGAGAAACCAGTAAAGATGGTGCTTAGGGAAATGAAAATAAAAACACTTCCTTGGAATATTGCTTGTGTCAAACATGAACCCTGCACAAACCTGACAAAAGCAGCTGAGCTCTGCAGGAGCAGGTACGGGGTCTAGGCTGGGAGAAGACCCATGAAAAAGCAGCTTCAGTGAGTGTCTACAGTACAGAGAGCTCTTATCCCTACCCAAGACACTCTGAAAATGAAACATGGACCCAAGGTCCCTTCCAGAAAAAATGGCCTCTGACTTCAGACTCTGTACAGCCAATATTGTCCTGCAGTGACGAAGGATCCTCTGAACTGTTTTGTCCCACAAGTCACTCAGCCCCAACTCCACACCTTGACCACCAACACATGCTACGTACCTCAGGGGGCACCTGCAGGAAGAAAAAAAAAAGAGTGACTGACTGGCTTGTTGAATGACAGCCCCAGGGCTACTGCTTTTCACTGCTGGTTAGCTGGTATAGCCGGTATAGCCACTCTCTTAAAAAAAAATGGGCTTGAGGGGGCAGGTGAATGCTGAATCCATATCACCCAGCGCTGACTGAGCTCCACGTCACCCATTGCTGACTGTTGGTTCAGCTCCTGACTCCATCTTGGAGCCTCCTGCTGCTGAGACACCATGGGAACAGCCTGGCACAGACACAGCCAGGCTGGACATGGCTTCCCCTGACCCACGACCCCGCAGCCCACTGCTCTACACTACAATCCTTCTGCAGACTCAGTTTCTCTAGTGCTTCTTCCCACCTTTGTTTCACTCTCCCACCATCAGGAGAGGAGGCTGGAGCGGAGCAGGACAATAATGAAGTTCTCCGTTTCCTTATGGTTTCAGGGGATGTAGCTTTGCTTTAAGCCTTATTTGCCCACGGGGACCAGATTCTTGGACAAGGTTTTCCAGAGCGGGGAGATTAAGAAAGTGAGGAATTGCACTTATTGCCTCTGGTTTCAGCGCATGTCGCAGGCAGGACCCATATCCCTGTTTTCACTGCCAGTTCAGCACAGCTGCTTTGCAGCTCTGTGCAAAATGTCCTGCTTCAGGGTTATCACAGACACAATGTTTGTCAGGAGAGGTTTTAAGGGTGTTCTGGCTGGTTCTGCTGCTGGGTTCATGCTCCCCAAGCTAGCACAGGTGTCCCAGCAGGGACCCCATCCCTACCACAGCCACTCTCATTCTGCTGCTTTTCACCACATTCTGCTAAGTGAAGGAGAGACTGGATTTTTACACTTTTAATTTTTATTTTTAAAATAGTTTTTGTGCTCCTCCACTTGGAATCACAGAATGTTACAGGTGGGAAGGAGCTTCTGAAGGCATACGGTCCAACACTATACTCAAAGCAAGGCCAATATCAGAGTCAGTGGTGTTGCTCAGGACCTTGCATGGCCTAGGTCTGAGTATCTCCAGGAATGCAGATTCCACCATCTCTCTGGGTACCTGTCCCTGTGCTTGACCGCTATTTTTAAGATAATCTTCTACATGTCTAAGTGGATCTTTCCCTGTGCAGTTGGTGCCTGACTCAACCTGGCTGGGTTTTTATAGAAAGCCCAGTCTGAGAATTGCACTACCCCATTCCTAGGGCAAGTGAGTTTTCCTCCCACGCAACTGTACAGCCCTACTTGCCTCATAGATTGCGAAGCCGATGGTATGCATGTCCTCTCCCATCTTCCTCTGCTTCCGACGGTGCTTCTGAATCAGGCCAATGAGGAAAGTGCAGCCCCTCTCGGGATCATCAGGATCTTCATCTTCTTCCTCCAGCTTGATTAAATACTGTGGATTCGTCCAGAAAGTGTCTGGGAAGGGGATTTATGCAAACTGCTCAGAGGCTTCTTTGAAAGCAACTGTGCTGCTACATATATGTGTGTGTGTATATATATATATATATATGATTAGATGCATCTGCTTCCGACTTTCCAAAATCATCTGTGAAGAGGAAAACTAATACTACCTCCTCAGCCTTTACAACCACTAGACCCTCATCAGGGAGCCACATTTCCCCCACACTTGCACTTTTGATGTATCAATCGTCCTTCTCCATAGGCTGCCCCAAACCAGCTCCCAGAAGCTCCCAGAGAAAGTACAGGTGGAGGAGTAAAGGGTTTCTCCGTTTTCTCTTACTTGGGTAATTCCTGCAACCCCCTGCAGTGGATCCTCGTCTCCAGTTCCCATCCAGCTTCAGCAGGCTCCACTTCTTGTACCTGTCGCTTGCCAGGGTGTCTGGAGTCAGGTTGCAGATCTCCAGGCGGGAGTAGTGCCTCAAGAAGTCATTGAACGCCATCCTGTGAGAACCAAAGCCACTGGTGATGTCTCCTTAGGACAGACAGGTTTTTTACACAACCACCTTGCCTATCCTCTCCTGCTGTGATTTAGCACTAGGATTTGGGGTGATTTTACTCACTTACAGAGCCTCTTGGGAGAGGTTACTTTGCGAGAAAAAAAGCAGAGGAGCAGACATTCCCTTCTGCCTGAATGGAAACCCCGTGGTACTCACCAAAATTCCCCGTCTTCATGCCTCCTGGTCAGGCGCTCCCGCACCTCAGGGTCAACACCACTCCAGTTTGGGCAGCTGAAAGACAACTCCCCATCAACTACAGGGTACAGTAAAGGTTAACCCCTGTTCCAGCATAATGATTGCACTTTCTTACAGCTCCACCCAATTGAAATACTCTCCAGTACATAGCTGTTAGCAGCTCCAGGGCTCTCAAACCACAGCAGAATTAAAATAAAGGGACCTGGGACATTAGATAACTCATTTCTTAAATGCCCAAGGTAAGGATGCTATATTTTCAGAAAGTGCTAATGCCTTGGCTGAAACACAAGCTCTGTTTTAGAGAAAGCAAGGGTCAGAATAAATATTGCCCAGCCACAGAAGCAAGTAAATTCTAACTTCATTGCTCATGACAGAAATGGATTTTTAAAGCGCTTTTAGAAAGTAAGTTTTCAGAAGCTCACCGCTGAACCTGGGCAGAAGCAGCAGCAGAAACTACACAGAGGTGTGTCAGACCCACCACAGACACTACTGCACTTTACATGAAGGCTGGTGCTTGTATGAAGGGCAGTGACAGTGTCAGGACGCTTCTTTCAACCAGCTCAGAGCAAATGTCACATCCAGATGTGACTTACAGAGGAGTCTGAGGTAGGGAGAAGACAGATGGCAGCAGGAACACGGTCATGCCCCTGTAGTAAAAGCCTATGGGCAATGTGCAAGGTATCAACTCACTTGTCATTCCACTTTCCGGTCCACTCCACTTCTCCCCAAGGATTTCGGATTCTGATCAGCTTCTGCACTGTTCCTCGGAAATTCACCTGATGGGATCAGAATTGCATGGGGAGTCACCCAGGGACTCAGCACTTCCCTCCCTTCCACCTTCTCTATGGGAGTTAAAGGACACAACAGAGGAAGTCTCTCAGTACTACACAAGCACTACAGTTCATATACAAATCACACACTTGTTTCAAGTATTGTGCTATGAAGTCCCATCATTGTTGTTTCTCCCTCCCTTTGTTGTCCCAGTAAACTATCCTTAGGCAAACTTCATGGGTTGGAATTTTTTTCTCCTTTCCCCCCACCTCTCCCATCCCCTCTTCCCAGAGAGAGTGGCTGTGTGGTGCTCAGCTGCTGGCTGGGGTGAAACCATGACACAGGATTTCAAGAAAAGGGACTGTAAAGCTGTTACAGAATTGCCAAAAACCAGATCCAAGGGGCTTTTTCTCCACAGGTCTCATTATGTATAAATTGTCCTATCATATTCAAATGCCTTTTACCCCTCCTCATATATATATAACTGTACTGCAGTTATTACAAGAGATAGGATACTCAGCCTGGCCACAACCCCTCTGACAACACAAATGCCCCACAGCACAGCGGTGCCCACAGGAACACCCAGTATAGGGAAACACACAGCACCAGTGTGTTAAGGAAGGGGCTGTAGCCAAGAAAACTGCACAGAGCAGAAGCAAAGTCCAGAAACGATGCTCCAGTGCCAAAGATAAGCTGTCCTTGCCAAGCCTCTGCACCTCACCAAAGGAAAAGCCTGGCTGAGGCAGCTCTGCTTGTGAACTAGTGTCAAGCTCCCTCTCTGCTGCTTTTGCAGTAAGAAAAGGAGCAAACCCACAAACATAAACTTGCCCACTGGCAGCATCCACCTCAGCGTCTCTCTACACCTCCCTCTGCAGCTTCAGAGATATTTCAGAAATAATCATGGGTGAAGTGACCCGAAGTCCACCACACACCCTGAAGGACACCATGACCTGCATCTTTTGTTTTAACACACCTTGCCTTTTCCCCAGTCACTCGCTCTTGGACAAGCACCTTGGCTTGGAACGCTGCCCCCTGCCAAAAGGTGCGGTTCGGTGGGCATTTAAAGGACAATAATACCTGTTTGGGTTTGTATTTCTCTCTGCTTGGCACTCATCCATCACATCTTGCTGTGCTGAAGGTAGTGCTGCCAGCTACAGAGAAAGGTGCCGAGGTGCCCAGCCACCAGCAGAAGGCAGCGTGCCCTCTGCACAGGCTTCCTGCTGCCCACTCACTGAGAAACAGCAACGCTCCCAGACATGTCGGGGTTCTTTTGTCACCCTCCCACCCCCGCCCCGAGAAGTCAAGTTTGTGTTTATCCAAACACGAATCAGTATTTCTTTAGGAAGAAGGAACTCAAAGCCCAATTCGACGACACGGATGAGAGCGAAGCCTGCGCCAAGTGGAAGATGGCTTTGTAGCTGCTGCAGCCCAGGGAGGGCAATGCACAAAGCTGGCGCCCTCTGGGGCATCGCACCTACCTCCTCCGCCCCGGTGACCGAGTACGCGTGTCCCTTCACCAGCTTCTGGGAAGTGACTGCCTCCGTCTCTGCTGCACTGGTGATCTGGAAGAGCAAAGGAAGTCGGTGAGCGTGGGTCCCGTGAGCCGGGGATCCAACGCAGCAAAGCCCCCCTAATAGGGCTTCGGCCTCGCTGGGAGGCTGGAGGGTTTGTGTAGTGGCTGAAGCAGTGAGGGATCTGTGAGACAGAGCAGGGACACAGACGGCAGCACGCGTGGCAGTGCTGGGGCATGTTCGTGGCACAGGGTGTATGCCAAGCTCCCTGCACTGTAGCAAAGCTCCCTCCTGGCTCCAAAACACTCGGTGCAGTGTGTTCCCTCTCATGCATCTCTAAATGCTGCTAAGAGGTGTCCTAAAGATGCTTAAACCTCCAGGAAATGCCCGTTTGCCATTGCCTTCACACTACTTCAGGAAGCATGTGATTTTAAACAAGCATAACTGAAGCTTAACAAGAGGGTGGGATGAAGCAGGCAGGATTCCTGCTGTCAATTCATGCCCTGTTACTGCCCCACTGCACAGTCTCTGGGTAATGCTTAACCTCTGCATCCCTATATCTCTGACAGAAGAAAAGGTTTTACATGATTTTTTGAAGGCTAAACTCACTAGCAATCATTTCCTAATACAGAAAGTGTCAGCACTTACCAACAAAGGAATACATTTACTTCCCCCACCCAGAAGAGATTTGTATCATTCTGAAGCAAAAATCCAGATGATGGATTCTTATCTGAACTCAAATGAGTAAAACAGGCCCAAAGGTTCTGAGAAGCCCCAGGCTGACATTACTTTTCCCAGTACTTTTCCTGCCGTGAAGCTTCCCTCTCCTGTGACTCTCAGTTAACTTAAAAAATGGAGGAAACACTTGACGTTATACTATGAACAAAGCCCTGGTAAACAGTTTGCCTCTCCTTTAGACATAATCTCCTTTGGAAGCAGCGTGATTATCACCATAACCACACTCAGGTTCATTTCAGTAAGGCTAAAAGCGATGCTGAATGCTTCTAGCCAGGGCCAGAACTCCTCTTTTCCTTCTGGGGCAGGTTCAGCTTGTAGTGATGTATTTTCCAATAAAGCCTTTTAAAGGCCTTGCAACAGTCTGAGCCTCCCTGCTTCAAGAACACAGCCCAGATATTTTGGGAACCTTTTGGTACAACCTGTGTGACAAACACAAGGATGCTCGCTATCGCTAGGGCAAGGATGGAGGCTGCCACCTCTGTGCATCTGACTGCAGAAGCCATTAGCAGCAGTCTTCTGTCCAAACCCACTCGGGCTGTACCAGCCCTCTGCCAAGCTATGGGTTTTCTGAAGAACCGAGATGTCCACCTCTAATGAGCTCCCCACACAATCTGCTACCACAGACCTATGAAACAGCAAAGGTCGAAGAAAAACAATGGAGGCAAGGAGGTTTTACACACACACTAAGAGAGTCCATGCCTCAATCTAAACCCCCAGAAAAGCCCATGCCTGTGTCACATTCCTGGGTCAAAGGTAGAGCTGAGAGCCGTAGGCAGAGGGGACCGGCATTCTTTGTGCACCCTGTGGCTGGAGCACAGGTTCATCCCCCAACAGCCCACACGCACAGCAAGAGCCAAGCGTCCGGCACTAGGCCTGTTAACTCACGTCAATGGAGCAGCCAAGGAGAGAACCTTTCTGAAGAGCCTTCTGAATGATTCTGAAGAGGTTGGGTGGTGCCTTCTGCAGCTCATACCATTCTGCAATTCCACCAGTGAAGTCCTCAAAGCCTTCAGTGGTGGTGCCCCCAGAGAGAGACTCGTACGATCCGTTCAGCCTGCATGAAAGGAGACACACACGCATGCAACAACCAGATGCCCTATTTTCCTATTCTCACAGACACAACCATCAGTTTCGCTATTTTCCTCTTCCCTCAGAGACAGGCACTCAGTTGTGGCAAACATCCCAGCACTTCTGCTTTCAACAGCACCACAGCAGCTATGAATGCACCCACCTCCACACACACATCATGCAGCTTTGCTTCTTACACCTCTGTACTTGGAAATTCCAGCACAAATTCTTACACAAACATATATACGGGTTGCAGATTCAGTCATATCAATGACAAAAATCACAAACACCTTTTGGGGAAAAAGAATAATTAAAAATAAATCAAGACCAAGAAATTTGCCTAAGTAGCTCCACATGGTCTTTTAATCTCACAAACAATTATGGGTCTGTCGGGTACTTTTGGCTACTGGTGTTAAGCACCTGTCAGCAAAACTACTAAAGTAGCCACTGAGGGTTACTTTAGAAGTTCTAAAGGGCAACTATTACACTGACATCTTAAAGGAACAGTATCCATGCAATTAAGGATGTTATGGAGAAGGAGTAGCACAAGGAGATTTAAGTGGAGTAAAAGCGGTCTCTCCTTCCCTCGGAAGGCTGCCCTGGCCTCGACTCACTTGGCATAGGCCTTCTCCAGCAGCGCGCTCCAGAACTCGCTGCCCTCCGCTGAGTGCACAAAGAGCAGCTCCCCGTTCTTGGTGGGCAGCCTGTCGTCCACAACGACGTCCACCCACTCCCCGTACTGCCAGAACTGGAAAGAGAGACACCTTGTTACCAGCCCACGCCGTGTTCTCAGGTCGCCAGGATGTTTATCCATGTTAATACCGATTTCCTAGAGGAAAAGCAATCCCCTCACAGCCAGCTTCACCCACCCTGTTCAGCATGCCCTTGCTGGATCTGCAGATGGAGGAAGGACCATGAAGACAGGCCCTGCTCCCAGCTGCCTGGTTAGCAGTCTTCTTCCTTCCACCGCCACCCCCATTCGCAGATTCCTCTGCCTGGCCCTTTGACAACCCCCAAAATGTTCCAGGAAACACTGCACATGTGGACATAACCAGCCACACCAGTTCCTGGCCGACAGCACTGCGGGGACAGTGCGGGGACACCTACCTGGAAGTGGAAAATGCCTGCATATTCATCCTGGAAGCTCTGGTCTTTGGGAACAACACGGGACAGAATTTCTTCATTCAGGGTGAGAGAGGCAATAGCAGCCAAGAGCCAACAGTCCCCTGTTAAAAAAAAATAGTTTTTATTAAAACTATATTCTTTAATTTTGTACCACACAGGGACTGTGCAGAATGACTAATAACCACCTGAACTGCAATGAGATGATCCCTGCTGTTGCTTTACCTCTAAGGGAGATGCAGTGCACGTATACAAATACATGCTGTTCCCATGCAAGTGTCACATTTCCTCAAGACCAGAGTAACAAAACAAAGTAAAAGCAGGTTTTTTATGACCTACCAGTAGAGTTATCACCCATGATGGGGCTGTTTGAAAGAAACCTTCACATTCATTTGAGTGCCTACAAGTTAAGAAGCAGCATGGGACCAGGCGAAGGGCAGGGCCTGTGGGCACACACAGGTACCGGGGGGTGTCATTTCTCCTCAAAAGGCCAGTGTCTCCTCAAGCATGGCCTCTTTTACCTTCCCTTCTCCACGTTAAACAAACGCCTGTTGCCTTGCCATCCGGAGGTCCCGTACGGACGAGCGCCCTTTAAGATCTCATACCATACAGGAGCTCCTTTCACCTTACACACTCATGAAGGCTCCTTGCTGAAGGCCTCTCTGCTCAGTCCCACATCCTGCCTCTGGCTCTAGTCGCCAGAGAGTCAGGAAAGGTCTGAAGGCAGGCACTGTTCCCCAGTCCCACACACCTCTTCACCCTGCCTGGGACGGAGCCAACATACACCGAGTCTGTCTGCCAGAGTCCCAGCATCCAGGCTGTCTGGATAGTATTTTTCCATTACATCTCCTACCACACAGAGGGAGGAGGAGACCACAACTATATAAACATTACCTCTATTTTTTGGTAATTCTTTTCAGAAACCAGTGTGAAAGCAACAGAGAGGTTACCTTGCACAGCCATGGGTTGTCTGCAGCCACTTCACAAGGCAATTATAAAGACCCAGCTGACGCCCCCAGCCCAACACAAAACTCCTTGTTACTAGGGTTATTATTGCCAGCTCTGCTGCTGCCTTGCTTTGCGAACACAGGAACGTCAGTACTACAGGTCAGATCCTACAGTATTCCTGCAGCGTGGGTCCGTTCAAGAAGCATGAAGCCAGCTGCAGCTGCCAGCAAATAAGGGGCCAGCAAAGTAGCACTCTATACAGCCAGCTGTCTCCTCTAGGAAAAGGGTCAGAAAAGCTCACAGGTGAGAACCTGGGGTTCAAACAGGTGGCTGGGAAAAAGTCTCAGGGAGAAGCAGCTCCAGGTCACCCTCAGGATCAAACCCATCAGTGTGCACGCAGCACAAGGAGGAAGATGGCAACCTGCAGCTCCCTCCATGCTGCCCATTGCTCTTTGCAGCCAATCGCCGGCAGCTCCTCTGAGAGGGACTAACGTCCCTCTCAGAGGAGCTGCCGGCCCTTTTCACACCTCAAGGAAGCTGGCAGATGTGGAATTTTAGAGTCATTTCCAAACCTGAATACTCTTACTATTTGATAACCTAGAGGGGAGGAACTGAACACAAACCTCTTCCCTTGGAGCTGTGCACCCTCTGGCACAGGGGTGCACTCTGAGGCACCACCAAGCACAGTAACTGGGCTTGCTGGGAAAGAGACTGGAGCCTGAACATAACAAAAGGCATTTTTAGATGCATTAATCTAGAATCAACAGTATAATCCTCTGTTCCCCAGCCACCCGAGGGCTTCAGTGACGACCCTTCACAGGAATTATCCTGACAAAGGATGTTAAAGAGTTTTGCAAACAAACCCTCTGGTCAAAAGGCACCAACAGGGCTTCAACGGCAGCTCAGCCTCAATCTGTGCTCTCCCATACACAGCCTACCTGCAAACGGGGGTTTTCATGGGGTTTATTGATTATAGGAGTCTTCAAACAAACCCAACGTGGTAATCACTTGGGAAAACTCCTCAGACATCCCTCTGTACTGAGGTTCCCTATTTTTATTAAGTCTCCAAAACAGGTAGTTTCTGAACAAGACTGGGGATTCTTCAAGTCCAAGCCCCGGCACTTAGCCTGGTGCTCTCACAGGGTCAGGCTGAATTAATACCTTACTGCCTCTGAATTAGTATCATACTGTCTCCAATCCTTCCTCCTTGTTCTTCTCCCACTGGCCCTCACCACACAGCAAGTCAATTCATTAACCCAGACAAAAAGAGTCTTTTTGTCATTTTACTGAGTTTAAAGGAGGTCACAGCTTGTGACGGGCCTCTTCTAGGTCAAGAGAGCTGTGGGTTGCTCTGTATTTGGCAGTGGAAACCTTATGTGTCAGAGACATTGTGAGAGAAGGGGATGGATGTAAATACACGTGTGTGCTGCACCAGCACATACCGCAGGAGAGCTGAGCACTCTCCATCAACACCCCAGCACCACACACAGGTGGATAACCTTGGCCTCCCCCAGGCACTCCTCTTCTAGCACCCAGAAGCCACAGGTTCCTTGGTGTTTTTTAGACCACTAAAATCCTAAAAGAAGGCAAAGAGTGGGGATCTTCATGCTCCCTGCTGTGCCGCTGCCCCTCCGGCAGAACAATCTTCCCCAAGCCTCAGCAAGACCTTTAACTTACAGCAAGCAGCGATCTCCAACCACTCCAAACACTGGGAATAGGCATGGGACAAGTCACAGACATACAAACCCATAGGCTAAGCAATTTCATTTCAGCACAGAGGTCAAATAACTGATACGTCTGAGCTGACTGCAAGCAGCAGAACAACCCTGGTACACGTCCCAGGCTCTGCTGGGCTTTTACAGACAGACATACACAGGTTGGAAGTGAAGTGAGTTGCTCGCATCTCACACCTACACTAATGCAGGTATGCTTTCCTAGACTTCTAGGGTGCCTTCCTGCAGTCAGGCAGCTCCAGACTAAATGAGATAGGCCCAGAAAGAGAGCAACTCGGCCCGCTCAGCACAGCTGTGAGAGTCCTAAGGCACATTTGGGTAAAACCATGCAGCTCCTGCCCTCTGCAGCAACACTGCAGGCAGAGATGGAGGCACTTTGTGTGTGCTCTATCAGCACATAAATGTCCTATGCCCCTTGTCCGCAGTCAGCTGTGGAGGTTTTGTTCTTCTCAGCTGCTCAACCTGGAGCATAAACCAGAGTTCATATTGCACAGCTTTACCCAACCAGGCAAACTGAACCACCCCGAGAGCCACCCCAGAGCGTTGACATCGGTGTTAGTATCCTCAGCACAACTGCGCTGACTTCAAGTGGTAGCAAGCCTGGCTCAGAGAGCAGCTGTCCCACCACTCTTCCAAAGAAATTAGCATTTTTATTCCATAAACGTGGCAGGGGCTGGGCAGGCAGAGAGCAGCACAGGAAGAGTAAGTGAACAACCCGATGTGACTGCAGCAGCTCAGGAAGCCTGGGGCGTGAAGCTGGTCACACATCTCGACTAAGAGCATACACCCGTGAATGCCGTCATACGTCTTTGAGTCAGGTTTCCCCTCTAGGTAAGAAGCACTGAAGTTCAAGGAGGACAAACTCCCCCAGGAGAACCTCTAAGCCTGTATCCAGAGTTCATAAAGATTTTACTTTCTAGCTGTCCCATCAAGGCAAACATAAAGAGAAAGAAACAGCAGACTTCGTTGTAAAACCTCTGCTGAGCTTTATACTGCTTCTAAGGAGAATCTGGAGTTAGGCAAACACAGATCTTAACCCTGACAACTCTGGGCAAGGTCTTCTTGAGGGTTAAAAGGCAGATGCAGCATATATGGGAGACACTCCACCCCATGGTTTCCCCATTTAACTTTGGTTTTCACATTTCAAAGTGCTCAACAGCCAGGTTATCTTCTCCCCCTTTCCTGAGCAGTCAGGACTAAAAGTGGACCCGATAATCCAAAGCCTGGATAAGAACAGATCTTGCTTATAATAGCTGGAGCTTTAGGCTGCACTACGTAAGCCTGAGCAGGGGTGCTACCAAACGGTCCTATCTATACAAACAGGCACTTTAGTAAAGTTCTTGAGAGCAACTTTCCTTTGATAGAGAAGGGAAGTCCAAGACAACACTAACACACTTTGAGAGGAGCATTAACAAGGCTTGGTTAATCATGGAGAATTTTTGTAAATGACCAATACAATAGTCAGAACAGTTACCAGAAAAGGGAATGTGATCAGGCTGTGAGATTGTTTATATTAACATGTCTGTCATGCTTCCTTTTTGCTGCTATCAATGTTATACTTCTTATGTCTACATATACTTCTATTTCTATACATCTCTGCATTTACCAGATCTCCAGCTATAAACAAAGTTACAAAAAATCTGCAATTCCAAGCAAGCATAAATAGCCATAGTGACTTAAAACTGGCCATTCTGGAGAGCAAAGACTAGCAAAATATCCCCAGGATGGTGGGATGCTGGTGAAAGGCAGCTCCTCAGGTCACAACACAGCTTCTGTAAGAATATGGTGTCAAAGAAAGAAATGTCCTTTCAGCCAATCACAGACATGTCAGTATTTTAAAACATTCATAACTACAGATTATCACAGACATCATCTGAACGTTTTTATATTATTAACATGGGACTCTAGAAGTTTCTGGTTACAAACACGAGGCTGTGACCGCTCACTTTACAGAACAGCCTTTGCCAACATGGGAAACCCACACATCCGATTTTCTAAATTCATCCTAAACAATTCATTATTTTTCCACACGTTTTTATTTGAGGAGCAAACACCTGTGTCTAAGCAGCAGCAGAGAGATACTGCACTGTGATTGTCCCAGTGTTGTGATGCCATGGTGACATCCCCTCCAAAGAAAGCGGTTAAGGGTGAATAAACTTCCTCTCTTCGGTGACATTGGTTCCTCCCCTCCGCTCTGAGTCACCACATCCCATGTGCTCCCTTTCTGAGCCAATACCATTGTTAACTCCAGATACTGCAAAACCAAATGCTCACTTTTAAAAGTTTCTTCCAAAAAGCAACAAAACCAGAACAAAGCATAATCCAAACCCCAATGGGCAAAATCGAGGTATCTGGAGAACTAAATGAGTTAATGGTGAGGGGACCACTTTTTCTGTGTTGATGATCAGCTATGACTTTTATGCATCACACTATTGTACAGTCCACATCAAAACTGATGAAACAAATGCATAGGCTGCTTCTGGCCCACAGACCCAACAGTCATGGGATAAAAGGAACATCTGTACCCCTGCTCAGTTACACATGCTCTGCCAAGAAGCTAATTGCAGTACTGACTGCATGTGCTTTGGATGCCTCATCTATCCCTGCAGTACCCCTAGAAGTTCCAAATGACTTACTTGCAGCCATGAAACTCCACGTGGATACACATCTATGGCTTTGTAATCAAGCCTGTTTGAGAACAAATAAAACTACAAATGTTTCCTATGGAAAAAAGCAACAGGTTTCAAAGAGCACCAGTGCAATCTTCTCTGCAATATCCTAATATCCTAAATGTGATGGGACATCAGTGTCAGCACACAAAGTTCAAGTAAATGGAAGCCTAAGTAAATGTATCTATACAAATGTTGGCATCTGATGAGGCAGCAGCCAAAAAAAAAAAAGCAAGCTAGCATTTATACAGCAAATCTGCTAGTCTCATTATGTAAGAACCTGAGAATCAATGAAGGCTCTTGGTAACTCAACAGCAATACAGAGAAAAGATCAATAGCATCTAATTTTTAATCAGCCACTACACTGTCACGCAATAGCAAAATCCTGCCCAGATGCATAGGAAGACAGCAGAGTGAGTCATCACAGTATTAAGTCATGGTGAAAACAGTAATACAAGCAAGAATACAACCAAACTCCTATTCAAGTATTGTTTCAGGAGGTAAAATAACACCAGCTCTGAATCAGTTTGTATCCTTTGGTGATTCCATACAACCTCATGAGAACATCTGACCAGCCCAAAGACCATTAAGGCAACAAATGCTTTCATCAATTCAAAACAAGATTTAATATTAGCAACAGCAACTCCACCACCTGAAATATATAGTAACAAATCTTTCATTCCAGTGCTTTGGCTGCCACAACATCAGGCTAAAAAGCTGGAAACCTGCAGAAGGCAGAAAACAACTAAGTGCCTTCAGAAACTAAAATCTCTGCAAAATTTCTAATTTCAGGTCGAACAACTCCCTAGCTGGACAGTTTCACAATACAGAGGACTGATGTCTGGCATGCATGTTAAGCGCTGGGACATACTTCATACCAAAACAGTCACAGTGAGATACATGTCCGGAAGGAAAGTGGTGACATGCCAAGGACTTCATCAATTACACAATGGAGCCTAACCCCTGCCACAGATGATACTGGAGCATAAGGAGAGTGAAATTCACGAGTATTTTTTCTTGTCTGGGCTTTTTATGTAAATTGTATCTAGTTGTTAAAAAGCACTAACCTAAATAACTTCTGAAAGCAAACATAAACACTAAGGATGTCAAATAAGCTTCCCTAGCCATTCTATTTTTGGACATAACACAAGTAGTGGTAGCAGGACTACAAACTAAGAAGCTGCAAAGTGGCTAATAGTATGCTGATGAAATGCAAACAAATGTTACTTCATTCCTTTGCCACCCCCCTGTGAAAGGACATCACACGACACATATCCATTGAGTTTCCCTACGCTGAGAGCTTTCCCCCAACCACACTACCAGTCTAATCTAGAACTGTCTCCCCTATAGTTACAGAACAAACAGGAGCCTCGCTGCACAGCTTTTTCTCTTTCACATCACTGTAGCCACCTTCCTCACCAGCCTCCACACTGCCTTCTGGGAGAGGCATGAGGCACTCACCTAAAAGCCCTTCTGGCAGGCAAGGTAGGAGAGAGGCTTCAAGACCAGGAGAGCTGTAGTGTGCCATCCCATGCTTTATCAGCAGCCATGTGGATGCACTTCAGCTGGACTTTTGGTCCCATTCCCGCCTCCAACTCACTGCCCCTCGGCTCATTTCTAGCTAGCCTGGCTTTACCCCCTTCAGGTTTGAAGACCACTCCACAAGCCCTAGCTCCTGGGCTAGACCCTTCTCCCTCTTCGGGACAGATCGGCTCCATCTGCTGCCAGCATTCCCAGTACCAAATAAACCATGATCAAAACCCCCAAAATTCCACTGCAGCACCAGCCTCTTAGCCACAAGTTGATCGTGTGTTTTCCTGCACCTCTTGTTTTCCCTTCTTCTAAAGAGATGGAGGAAAACACCAGCTGTGCACCTCTAACTTGGGCTTCTCTCTGCCACTTCATCATTGTCAACCTGGAATACCAAAAGTTGGAGGGCTGTACCAGTTTAGGAAGCTTCCTAGTGATGCCCCTGTCCCTGGTGCCAAAGAGACAGCAGACTTCTCTGTGGATAGGTCCAGGTGACATATTGGCCCTGCTGTTCCCCTCAGAAGGGGGAATGGCAATCACACTTCTTTTGTTTTTGCAGGTGCAGTCTTGGGTGTTCCCACTCACCCTAGGAACTCCCCCTAGGTGTGCCATCATCCACATCCTCATTTTCCTGCCCCTCCAGTTCCAGAGCTTCAAACTTGTTGTGTGAGGGCATCTCTGAGGGCATAGATGGCTCTCCCATCGGGAAAGAAATGCCCCACTATGCACTTTCAACTGCTTTTACAGCTGCTTTTCTACATAAACTGTTAAAGGCAGAAATTAGTAATGCTGCTTTCAGGCATGTGGATGTGGGCACAAAAGGAGCCAGCAGTGATCAGAAAAGCCATCAGGAAACCCTGACAGGCCAAATCTGTCACCCCTGCTTGGTGCATAGAGCAAGGCTGTGCTATGTGGCCAAATACACACTGTCCCTGCCTACAGCTGCTGAGGAAAGGCAAGAAAGAGCTCATTTGATGGGAAGACGGGTGTTTGGATGCACGAAAGCTGTCTTTACAGAGGAAGTTGGCCTTGTATAAACTGCAGTGTCCTGGGGCAGCACTTGCACTACAGACTCAGCTTTCTGCCCCCACCTTACCTAAGGCCCCTTGACAGATGTCTGTGCGAGTGGCTCCACCGGCTATGAACTGGGGACTGGAACACAGCTCCTGGGATGGAAACAAGCCTTGAGTCACATATATCCACAGGTAAGGGAGGGAACAAGGCCCCACTTGCAGCAAATTTGAACAAGCGACTGACCACAGCAGATGCAGGGGACAGAGCAGGTCGGGAATGAGCACAGGCACCAGACACGCTAAGCACGGTGACCAAAGTTTGTGGGCAGCCATCTCACTTCACAGTATGTGACAAGTGGTCCAACATGGTTTTTGCACACACACACACGCTGCTCTGCTATTACCTCCCCGCCACCGACTACGTCGGGACTCTCAGAAACACCCAGGCACCCCAGAGTCCATCTGACCCGATGGCTCCCACGGCCACGCCGGGCTGCTTCGGTGGCCAGAGGCTAAGTGAGGACTCGGGAAAGGAAACCTCTGCAGCGCGGTCAGCTCAGCTCTCTGCTAAGGGAAAGAATTATCCAAAGCCACAGCCCCGAGCACTACCCAAGGGAAGCCGTTTATCCCCACCGAGCCTTTATCCCCATCAGCCTGAGCCTCAGGCGAACTGACAACCCCGGTGCTCCGGGCACCAAACGGCCAAGCCGGGATTCTGCGGCTGCCTGGATACTGCCCGCAGCCCGGGGCCGCCGCGGGTCTCTCAGCCCCCAGCCCGGGGCCGCCCGCAGCAGCCACACAGCTCTGGGTGTGCCGAGAGGGAGAAGGGAGAGCTCAATTAAATCCGACCCAACCGGGGGAAGGGCGAGGGGAGGGAGACAAGTCGGGTGAAAAGGCAGCGCGGTGCCGCGGGGGGCTGCCGCCACCGGGACCCAGCCTGCCGCCGCCCTACCGTGGGTCTGCGCCAGACGACGCCCTGCGTCTTGTAGGAGCTGGGCCCCAGCTCTCGGTAGCCGAGGGCGGTGGGGCCGGCGGGGAAGGACGGGTCCTGGAAGAGCCGCCTGTCCTGCA
>VXBZ01010303.1:434339-500064 GCA_013399135.1 Heliornis fulica | reverse complement strand
CGCCTCGAAGTCCTGCCCGAGATAGGGGACGGCGTGGCCGTGCCGCCCCGCGCCCGCCGCCACCGCCCGCTCCTTCGCCACCGCCGCTGCCATCCCCGCCATCGCACCGCCGCGGCTGCTGCCGCCCCACCCCGCGGCGGCCCCGCCCGGCCCGGTTTGGTCTGACACCCTCTCCCCTGGGGGAGGTGTGTCCCGGGCTTCGCAAGGGCTCAACCCGCGGAATCCCCCGGCTTGCCTGAGTCCCTCCGTCCCGGAGTGACCCGCACCCCTTCCGAGCCGTCAGCCCACCCCCGGCTAGTCCCACAGGGCTGCCCAGATGCGGCGGGGAGCCGCTGGCAATGGCGGCCGAAAGGCTGCCGCTGGCACTCGCGCAGCACGGCATCCTTCCAGGGCAGAATTCAAACCATTTGTTTCATATTTTAAGCCTGAGTCAGGACGTGCCGGGCCCCAGGCAGCATTCCACGGGCAGAGGCCGGCAGCCCTTAGAGCTGCACCCACCCACCGGCTGCCTGTGCTGGCTCCTTCCATGCAGCGTATGCCAAGCCCTGGGTATACCAAACACTTGTTTGGAGCCATCCTATCCAGAGAAAATTAACCTTATTGCTTAAAAAACGCCTAATGAAGCATAACATACCCGACTGTGCTGTTTGCTGAGTTGCAGTGGGAAGGTTTCCTTGAAATTTATAAATCAGGAGGGTTTTTTTCCTTTGGTGCTGAGATATGGTGCCTCTGTGAGCCAGGAGACACTGTCCACTTGCTTGGTGACTTTGTGCTTGTGATTCTTCTGCTTCTCTTCAGCACGGGTCTTGCTTACACAGTTGCACAGGAAACTATTGCTGTTGAATAGGAAAACAAGGTAAGCATTGCCCACTTGATTTACAGCATGGCTAAGGATTCCCTCCCCCCCCCAAATTTTTGACATTGGATATGAGAGTGATGTGAGCTGCAGCAGCCAGCAGCATCTGTATCAATCATGGCCATGCAAGGGAACGCTCCTGCTGCTGCCTGGGAGGTTGTCCAAACCTGGCCAGACTGACTTTGCAGTTCTTTGAAGGTGTCAGTTCTTCCTCACGTGTCAGAAAGGCTCTCTTAGTGAGCACATGGCTGTACTGAAGCTGTAGCAGCACACCAGAGAACGGTTTTGCTCAACTGTTTCAATTCATTAAGCATTCCTGAATTATTTTGCAAAGCAAGAGGGCCATCCATTGAATCAGGAGATTAAGAGACAATGGCACTTCATCACCTGGGAACTTAACTTGGCAACAAGCATCCTAACACCACAGATCAGGGAGCTGTAGAGCTACTCAAAACGTTTGGCTCCACGTAGTGGTTCAGACCTGTACACTGCCACAGATCTAACTTCTCTGATTTTGCAAGAGGAAAACCAGCATCAGCTTAAAGCAGCATGTTTCATGGCCTACAAATCCGTTTTGAGCTTATGACTCCTCTAGCCACTTTCCAGTAGATGCAGAAGTTTAAGCCAGGCTGAAGTTTCTCATATCATCACTTTGCTTTTCTTTGTTATCTCTTGTGTCCCATAGACAATAGTCAGAGACCACTCTAAAGTCTGCTGGCAGTGTGCCAACAGCCTCTGCTTGGAGGCCCAACAAGAAGATCTAGTGTTTACAAGCACATTGCCTGGCTGCTGTGTGCCATCAGTTACCAGAGTTTTCTTGGAGACTCTGTGGTGGAATGGTCATTGAAGCAAAGCCAAACCGAAAAGGAGAAAGACAGAAGGGAGCAAAGTTTGAAGGAAATTAAGCCTGCAAGGATTCAAGTAGGCACTGGGAGACGTACCCGGAGCAACACAAAGAAGCACCATGGCTTTGTGGCACACTTATACTGTGTCCCAGGTGGTCTGATGATCAACAAGGATGCATTGGGGCAATACAGGATTTCTCTTATTATGTGAGAAGCTGGCTGTATCAGTACTCCTCAAGCGAACAAGCCAGTTGCTTCCAGCACAGCAGCAGGTATGGATGTGAGTCCACAGTTACAGTGAAGAGTTATTTTGAGTGTTAAACAAGCCAGACCCTTGATTTTCTACATAGACAACATGCCCATTTCCTTTAAAGGGGCAATTTCCACTTGGCTGTGAGACCAGAGCAATGCTCTTAGGTAAAATAGCTGTCCCAGTTTAGCCCCAGGCAGCAGCTCTCTCACCCCTGTGAAGGGGGAACAAACACAACCCCGGTGGGTTGGGCTAAGGACAGTTACTGACAAGCACACTAGAGGGGAACAATCACAGAGCCCTTGGCAGAATTCACACACAGTGGTAACACTGAGCACTTTACCAACCCGATGATAGAGAGCACTGCACCAACCAAGGACCAACACCCGTACTCAGACTACCTCAGAGAACCACCAGCCCCTTTTATGGGGTCTCATTGATGTCAGGTGGAGTGGAAACAGCCCAGGATAACTCAGCTCACCTGTGCTGGCTGCTTGGGGAAGTCTGCTCTGGCACAAACTAGGTCAATAGCAGCTCCAAGCACAGTTACCCACTACTGTCCCTCTAAATGCTAGGCAACTTTAGAGCGAAAAAGAAATGTGACTTTCTCCTTAAGCTTTCTGCACACCTGCAGCTCTTCAAAAAGTCACCAACTCTCACGTTTTGCAAGTGAAGTAGTTTGAACTGTTTCTGAACTCCCTAGGAAGAGGGAAATGGGGCTGCAGACCTGTAGGGCTCCCGCTCTCCTCCCCAGAAACTGCTTTGTCCTCACCAGGATACATGTGGCTTCCTGGAGGAGGAGGCTTGCAGCAGCAGTGGTGATGTTTCACAAGGAAAGGGATTGCTTTTCCTTATGGATCTGGGGTCTGGAGATGGACTGAGCTTTCTTCATCAGGGCAAGACTGGCTGACCAATGCAGTGAGAGGTGGCAGAGACATCTGGGTCATCCTGCAAAATGAAACCAATCTCCCCAGCTCTGTATCCACCACCCTGGGATCAGCCCAGTTGTGTCACAGGGCTTCCCACCTGGAGTGCAGGTATTACTGCTGCAGCACCTCATCTTTCTCAGGCAACAACAATTTTCTGGCTTTTGTAAAACAAGCAAGCAGGACCATAAAGGATTTCAGATATGTTTCCCTATGGGGAATGTGCTAGGCTGCAGCTTGTAGTAACCCCTCTCTCTCCAAACATTTAGATAAAATCTTGCAACCTCTAAAAGAATAATATTGTAAGACAAACATTTATGACTTTTCATAGCTGGCACTTGCCTGCTGCCTATCTATAGCCACTCATTTTCAGAGCAATAGGATGGGTGGGAGCCTTTACAGCCAGCGAGAAGGCAAGCTCTCTAAATCAAGCTAATCCTTTTTCATGCTGTAGGGTCTACAATATAGTGAAGCAGCTTTAATTCTCATTAGCAAAGTGCTGCAGTAAAAGAGAGACATTTCATTACCCTCTAATGCACTACGGCAAAAATGTATCTGGAACTACTAGGTAATTGATAGTTATTTTCTTCTGAAGATTTCCACAGATACAGAACAGTCTTGATTTCATGGAATTTGCAGACCCTTCTCTGAAACAAAGACGATGCATTGTCCTGGTGTATTTGTTTCTTCCCCATTTCTCCCACCCTCTAGCTATCTTCAAGGAAGGGGGAGAAGGGAGGAAAAGCAGGAAGAAGTACGTAAACCCCAGAAGGAACAAATATCAGAATAATTATCATAATATTTTTTCTGGCTGCTGTTTCCCTAGAGGGTACTGCCACTTCAGCAGCAGTTTCTGAGTCACAGGGAACATGAAAACTCTCACCCTCAATACAACTTGTTGCTGTAGTCAACTAGTCATCGTCTTTCTTTCCTCTTTAGAGCCTCTAGATGGTGCTTGTGTATCACTTTCTACTCAAAATAAATGATGCTGCAGGTAATCAACCTTGGAAACCCTTCCCAAGTGCTGTGCTGCAGCTGAGTAGCAGCTGAGTAGCAGCAGAGGGTTGTGGTGGACACACTGGTCTGAACCCTCGCCAGAGAAAATGGTTGTCCTCAGCCTCAGCCCAGATGTGAGATACACGACCAAAAATAAAAATAAATCCTATGGCTCATTTTACTGGAATTTATGAAGAGTAAAATCTGATTGCATTTCCTCTGTATCACCCACTGGTGATCTGCAAAGGTTCATCCCTTCCATGCACACCCATGTCTGCTGGTAACTGGAGTTACAGAGCACACAGGATATCAAGCGTACGTCTAAAAAGATACGTGAGGAAACAAGAGATTCCTGATCAAAATTACATTTCCCCAATGCTGGAGCATTGTGCTTTTCCATGAAAAACATTGCCAATGCTTGCAGTTTACAGTAATCCCAGCAAAAAGGGAGCACGTCTCCAGATCCTGGGAACAGACACAATTTCACACAAGAGGCTGGGGCAGGTAAGCAAAGAAAGCACTATCCTGCCACGTGAGCAGGGAAAGTGGGCACTCCAGAGTGGATCTATTGGTCAGGAAAAAAAAAATCTATCCTGGAAAGGAAAAAAACCCTCCCCTCTTTTATTACTCCACTACTTTACTCTGGTTTGCTATAAACATGCACCCAGAAGTGCTGAAATGCAAGAGATGAAATTCTGGCCATCATTCTCTTTTACTCCATTTCAACAGTATTCATTTAATTTTGGGACAGCCAGTATAGCAATTCCCTTGGCCCCCAGACTTCTCTACCTGTGCCCACCCAGAACCAAGTCATTTCATTTCCTCTTTTGCATTCATGCTTTTCAAATATTTGCAGACAAGCAACCTGGCTAGCCTCTGTTTGGATTCCTTATCTTAACAGGTTTCGGTCCTTGAAAATCCTCTCTTGCCTTCCCCACGCCTTCTGTCTAAATGTACCACAGGGCGGTCAGTAAACACACTCCCTGGCACCTACAGTTAGCATTCACCCACCCCTTAGCTGGACACCCACTGGGTTTTGCTGGGGAAACCTGGCCATTAAATAGGAATTTCCTGTTCCCCGTGGAAAATTGCTCCTGTCTCCATTACTGAACCAGGGAGGTGTGCACCCCGGCATCAGTACCAATTGGGAAGAAACTTGGGAGTTTTTCTACTACAAGAACAGGAACCCCTGTTTTGTAAGATCCAAAAAAACCTTCTGCACTCAAGGCTTGCAAAATCCAAACATGGCTTGCAAAATCTTTATACACAGGGACCACCACCAAAAGGCCAAGTATGACAGCTCACTAGCTGAGATAAGACCCTGCTTTTACAGGTGGAGAAGGTACAGTGCCTCTTAGAATCACAGAACTGTTAAGGTTGGAAGAGACCCTCAAGATCATCCAGTCCAACCGTTAACCTACCGCCTCCAAATCCACCGCTAGGCCATGTCCTCAGGCACCGCATCTACCAGTCTTTTAAATACCTCCAGGGATGGGGACTCAACCACTTCCCTGGGCAGCCTGTTCCAATGCCTGACAAAAGTCAGTCTGTCTTGCTCAAGGTCACACTGGAGATGGGGAGTAGGGGTTACTAGCTTGCCTCCCATCTGGTGACATAACTTTCCACTTTTATTGTGGGTCACGCTCCTGGATTGTATCCTTGACCCCTGCAGGTCATATGGCCAAGTGCCCATCTCCAGCTCTGTCAAGTTCACATATTTTCTGCTTATTAATTGATTCATAAAAATCACACTGCTTTGAGAGTAATTTGATTTTCAAAATATCTCTTTGCCAGAAGCGTGTGCAAATTTTCCACATTCTCCTGGTTTTAAAACTGACATCTCAGCAGCCACATAAGCTGGAGCAGTAGTTGTCAGGCACTAGACTTTGTGGCTGCTTTACCCTCCAGCAACACAGCGCCCGATCTCCAGAGGAAGGAGAGGAGTTTTAAACCACACACACACACAATCACTTTCCATATGTAAACAGGCGTGTCTGCAAAAACACTGCTTTCCCTTGTTCCTGGTTAAAAGCATATTTTATAAAGGGGAGGGAATTCACAAGCTTTTAAACAAATATCAGGGGTGTAATGCAAGGCAGTGCCCACAATCCCAGCAGTGCAACCAGCACCTCCACCACCTCCCTGTCCACATCACTTGGGAACATCTCGGGGACGTATTTGCACTGCTGGTGCCTCCTCCCTCCAAGGCTGCTGGAGCCTGTGGGCCAGCCCCTGGCTCCACCTGAAGTTGCTGCTTGCCTAAATTCAGTTCCTCTTGCCCAGGAGGCAACGACAGAGCTGTGCCACACACAGAGTGGCACAGGCTGTTGTTGGGCATCATGTCCAGGGTCGCCGCCAAGCTGTGTCAAGAAAGAGCAGCCGCAGATGGGCTTGGATCCAACAGGAACGCCATCAAGTATTTGAAGCAGGACTATGAAGCCCTGAAGCAGGAGTGCTTGCAGGCTGGTACCCTGTTCAAGGACGAGGAGTTCCCAGCTTGTCCTTCTGCGCTGGGCTACCGGGACCTGGGACCATACTCCTTCAAAACCCAGGGGATAATCTGGAGGCGCCCCACGGTAAGAGCGCTTTATAACTGCCTGTTTTACTGGGTTCAGATCTAATCAAAGCCCACCCAAACACACTAAATCAAAATATCCATTATTCCTGTATGATTTGGGTTTTTTCTTTTATCTTTATCTCCACAGTTAGCAGAAGCAAGGTTGAGAAGGGAATGGGGGAAAAAAAAAGGCAATTGACATCTAATTTCTTTAGAAAGCAAGGAATCCTATAACTGTTTCATAGGAACCAGCTTCCTCTCTGTCCATCCCAGATCCATGGAGCTACAAGGCCAGGCAGGATACAGTCCAGAGACAGATGAAAATGCCCTACATGTATACAGGCAGAGTGCGAGGCACTAACCATCTGTTGTAACAGTACCTGCATCATGGTCCTGCCACGTGCACCTTGAGGAATAAGGCTAATACTGAAATAAAATCCTCTGTGTCTTTCATTTTAAAAAGTCCGTCTTCATCAGGAAATATTAGATGCTGATTTTTTTTTTTTAAAGCCACAAAATCAGGACTTCAGAGATGTTTCTGCACTTTCATTTTTCAGGTTTTCCCTTCCCTACTTTGCTCCTCCTTTGTCATTTTGCGCCTCCTTGAAATATCAAGAACAACTGAAAAAGGGGCAAGATGGAAACCAACCCCAAACAACTTTCCTGCTTCTAATGTGGGAAAGGTGAATGAAAACAGGAAAAAATTTCAAGGCTTTGGCTGGGTTTTGGTTTTTTTTTTTTTTTCACCTGAAAAATGAGAAATGGAATTTTATGCATTGAATAACTCCAGGTTTCTACACTGGCAACCCCATTGTCAGTCAGCACCTCACCTGGCAGCTGAGCGATTCAGCAGCAAGTACCTTGGATGTGTCTGTTGGCTTTGCCTACCCTGGGGGAACAGCAGCCTTGGAATTCTTGTGAAATGATTATACTTTGGTTCCTCATGTGAGAACAATGTTGTCCTCACCACAGGCAGAGTCACAAGCACAGTGCACTCAGGAGTGACCAAGAGTTGAAATCCACCAGGGCTGAATATCCCAGACCTACCTGGCAGAGTCCTGCCTGTGTGGGAACACCCTGCCCCATGCTGGGGACAATCTCTGCTCTCCTGGATCCAACCAGCTTTTATAGGTGGCATATGACTCCTGTCAGAGGTCACAGCCCTGCTTGTTTCTTGGACCTGCCTGCATCTGACAGAGGCATCAGGAGTCAGTGGGCAACCTCTGGAGACCTGCTGGAGAAATGCCCACGGAAAAATAAATATCCACTACTAGGGTGATCCGCCCCAGATTGCAACTGCTGGTTTGCAGACAGCAGTGTTAGACTCTCTGCCATCAGAGGCTTGCCTCTGTGGAAAGTGGGTTTATAGTGAGACGGTGGAAATGCAGTCATGCAAAAGGTGTATGTGGCACTTGGTGGTGGCTCAAAAAGGACAGGTGTCTAGGTGAGTAAGAAGTCATACACAGCTGAGTACCGGTACACACAAAACCTTTTCTGCATGGTAGGTAACCTACTCCTGACTTCTATCTACTGAGACAGCCATGAGCCAGATGGATAACAACATAAGCCAAAAGGATGCAGCTGGGATCACACCAATTGTGAGAGGAGATTCACAAACTGGTTCTTCATACACACACAAGAAGTCCTGGGTTGTCCTTGTGTCCATGGCTCAGTAACGCAGGGATGCTCAGAGCTGACAACTGAGAGATCTCTCTGGGAGAGCTGGTGACTGCCTAAGCCTCTCTTAACACTGGTGGCCAAAGTTTGATTCCTATAAACTAATCCTTGATGCCATCCAGATGCTGGTGTTGTTTGGACTCAATGATCTTTTCCAACTTAAATGATTCATAGAAAATTCTTGAGTGGAAAAAGAAAAAAGGAGACTGTCTCTAGAGACAACATTAACTGCTTACTATAGAGCATGAATTGTTGGAGCGCTCAGAGTTGGGATAAGAGGGACAGTGATTGCCACAACCAACTTGGCTGACCCCAAGGGGCCAGGAAGAAGGAGTGAATCACTAGTAAAGGCATTGGCATGGTTGTGCTCCCAGCAAGCATGGTTGGGGTGGGGGAACACCCTCCATGATGGTGGCAGTAGAAACTCAGCACAGCTCCAGTACCAGAGTCAGCAGTGACGGATACACGCTCACTTCTTGAGTCAAAACCATAGCAAGATAAAATAAAATGTAACTGCTGAAGTTGAATTTTCACCTCTGTCCCCATAACAGCAAAAATTCTCACTAATATCACTGACAGTCTGTAGTAGCAAAGGGCTTCAGGATTTGCCTTCAAAAAATACACGAAGTCTTCACTTTAACAAGGCAACATCATTCTGACATCTCACTATACCAGAGTAGGGGACAAAGGTTATATTTTTTTAAGAAATGTTGAAAGTGTTTAGTATTTTGTGAACATTGAAACAAGAATAAAGAACTTTTCAGACCATAAAGGATGATGAATACTTTGAAAATGTGTCTTTCAGGAGTTATGTACCAACCCTCAGTTTATAATTGGAGGAGCTACTCGAACAGATGTCTGCCAAGGAGAGCTGGGTATGTACAACGCTTCTGAATTTTGTTTTGGAAGGGAAAATAAAAAAAAGAAGCTTCATTTAAAATTTCCTTCTCCACAGATCATTTTATTGATTATCTCTCAGACATAACATGGAGAGAGGCAGATGCCCAAGAAGGGGACTCATGCACCAGCATTGCTACTTGAGACAGTGCATATACAGGGCATATACATATATGTGATGCTTGAAATATGGTTTTGTAACAGCTACATCAATCCTTGGAGATGCCAAACGGTCTTCTGGAGGTAGGAAGCTAATCGACCCTCTGTGAAGCAGAAGACTCAATTGCTTTTCACCTCTTGAGATAGAGCTGGACAACAGCCTAAACAGGAGAGCACTTACCCTGAAGCAAGAGAGTGGGCCTCATGCCCATCCCAGCAAGAGCAGCTCCAAAGACTTTGGGGACAAGGGACACCAGGGAAGTTTCAGCCTGTAATCTAGTCATTATGGCTTTTTTTATCTGTGAGGCAGAACAAGTTCCAGCCTCGGTTTTGCACAAAAATACATAACAAGCAAGGGGTAGAGTGGGAACTAGTTTAGCTCAGGGGCTGGGGCTATGACGTATCATTTTATGCCAGGCAGAATGACCCACCTGCTTGCAGGCAAGAGGCAGAAGCAAGGACTGCATCTTACAAAATGATCAGAGCGTGTAAAATGTGTAATACCACCCACATCATGCAAATTTTTCCAAGCCCTTTGTGATAAATGCTCCTCCCACCCATACAGCACCTGGCATATTGCTGCAAGCAGGGCCAGGAACAACCAGGTGCCAGCCACGGCCTGTGAACACAGCCAAAAAAGGCAGTGTTGCTCAGCTCTCTGAATTAGGGCCTGACACTGATGAGATGTCCCTCAGATGAGATGTTTCTCCCCTCCTGGAGATCCATCACAGAATTACTTTCCTAACCGTTTTACCCCAACACTTGCCATTGTCTAAACGGAGCTGCTACACAAGTGCCTTCGAAAAGCTGCTGCAGCAGTCACCTTCCCTGTCTGCTCTGCTGATAAGATCCAGTTTCAGAAGACAGCAGCAACCTCTCCTGCCTACACACAGAGGCGAGAAGGCTGAAACTCTTGTAATGAGAATTTGATAGATTAGACACAGGGAAATCAGCCTTTCTCCCTCCTGTGCTGCTCACCGCAGCGCTCCTGACCTTACTGGTCTTCTAGCCCATCCATTGTGCAAATGAGATTCAAACAATTTCTGCAAGTCGTTGGCAATAAATAATAGCAATGCTGGTCCTGTACACACAGTGCCATTAAAGCAATTGCTGAAAAATTCCCTGGTGTGTGGGCCTGTGCTCCAAATGCTAAAAATAAGGTGCACAATCATATACTTGCTCCAGGATATTTATTCAGTGGATGCTGGAACAGAGTGTGGGGAAATCACTTACTGTATTATAGGAGAATGTTTCAGATAAGTAATAAAAGGAACATTTCTTGTCACCTCCAATTTGGAAAGTTCCTATAATACAAACAAAGAAGAAAGATCGTATGCCTGAAGTAAAACCTCATTTTCTGTAGCAGTTTACAAACCAAAGGACCAAAGAACATTACCTGCTCTTAAACTAGAAGAGGTCAATGCACTATTTGTGTTAAGCCTAGAAACTGAATGCAAATGTCCTGAGCCCCTTTTTATTGCTGTCCCCTCCGGAACCTCTCCCTGGATTCCCGGTCCTTTGTGCTAAGTCGGCTTTCATTCGAGAGCAGTGTCCAAATCCATCAGTACTGGTAACAACAGAACTGGACCCCAAAACCTCCTGTGAATCTGGGGACAGCTCTAGGCTTTCCCAAGACAACATTGGTGGGCAGTACCTCAAGGGTTAGTCTTGAAAGCTACCTCCAATCCTAGAAGAAAAGCCCCAAAATGCAATTCTCCTTTTGCTGGAAGCTTTCTTTTAGTTCTCTCTCAATTTTGAAAAAAAAAAAACCAAACAAAAACAACAACAACCAAAAGCCAAACAAACCAGAAAAGATAAAATAAATGCACAGAATCTAGTTTGTTTCTGCAAGGCTGTATGTGATTCCTTCTACACACACTGACCCTTCACAAAAATAAACTTCAGAATACAGCCCTTCAGAATAATTCCCTTTTAGTGTTCAGATATTTGCTTTACATCTCTGAGGCATATTATTCTTTTCTGGTACTTCATGCAATACCTTGAATATCAAAGTCCTTTTTACTAAAGCCCTCATGTAAAACCCTTCTATTGAGCAGACCCTGATTACATATTTAGATAAGCCACATATGTGACCTGTTAACAAGTCCTTTGGGGAAATAGAGCCTATTTCTAATATTTTTTTTCTGGCATGTTTCTTTTCTTTTCAAAAGAACACCTCAGGTCAGGGTTGATATGAACAAAAGGAACAAGAAAACTCAGAGTTTGTCTCACTCCATTAAACGTACTTCTTTGACAAAAGTGCAAGCTAGATGAGTATCAGCTTGGGAAGTTTGATAGGAACTTGAAAGACTTGAAATATTTTAGACATTCTTTGAACCATATCTTTTTGACAGCCTAGGAACAACTTGAAACACAGTCACATAGTCTTAATTATTAAAGGTGATTTATGAAGGGTTTTTGCAGCTGAGTAAGTTAACCTGAGAACCGTTTGTGAAGGTCTTTAAGAAGCAAGTGGCATAAATCTAATTTTTAAAAAAATATAAAACATACTCCAACCCTCTCAGGTTAATATTAGCTTTCCAGATCCGCACTGTTTACATTCATGGAGTGCTTTTTGTGCTGAGGGCTCAGAGGATACTCCAGTCACTTGAGCTCCCTCTGTCTGGGCTGTCAGATGGAGAAGCCCACTGAAGCCAGTGCAGATGCACTGATGAGCATCTGCTGAGGAGCCCACCCCATGTGTGCTTTGTGTGTGTCTTATCTTATGGGCAGACTGGAGAACAAACCAAAGCCTGACATCTGATTCCTGTTGAGGGGTCCTCTGGACTTCTGTAGGTAGGAGAATGCTTAATAGTCCTGGATTTGTACACTTATTTTGCTGCAGGCTATGCCCCCCCACCATGGGTCCAGGGTACTGGAAATCCTTGTTCTAGCAGATCTATCCCCTAGATCTCAAAAAATACATTCAATGACAACACTATGTGTTTCTTTGCTGCATGCTCCTTTACATTTCTGTAGATAGCTGCAGAGCTCCTTTCCATAAAGAATTTAGGAAACCTTCTTTGGAAATCTCAAACCATGAGCAGTCTGCGCTGCCAGAAATTGTAAAGCTAGTGGGTCAGCACTTCCTTGATTTTTGGTAGGATGTCTCAGGTACTATGGGCTCTGAAGAAGGGCTTCCAGCAGAGACTAAAGCCAAGAGCCTAATCTGATTGACAAACCAGGAAGAAAGAGCAACACAACATTGCATTTGGATCCATTTGGAACACCAGCAATAAGACAGCATATAGTCAGGACAGAAATGCCTCTGTAGTGTCCAGTTATATCTTGGAAGCAGATGCTTAGACTTTGGGCTTAAACTCACCATCACAAGGCCAATGAAGAGTTTAGATGTTCTGCATCTAGGCACTTTGATGGCAGTTAAACAGAAACTGAGCACAGCTCTATAGCAACTGAAACTAATCAAATTTCTCATTTATTTTATGGCCTCTGTGAGTGCAGCATGCTTGGGTAAACATCATCGATATAGAGGAGTTGCTTGGCTCCCAGGTCACCACAGCTTTGGTATTTTCTGCAGTAACTCAATTATCTCTGTAAACCAGGAGGTGCCTGCACAGCACTGAGAACACAACCCACCTCACTATGTCTGGGAGCAGAAAGTCATTTTATTTCAAGTGCACTAACAAAGTCATTCTCCAAGATCATGTGTGCCTATTTATATATATATATATACATATACACATATACACACACTCTCAACACATGTACAGACACAGAGTTTTGGAGTTAGGCACAGCTAGGCTTCATGTTTACCCTTTCTTCTACAAACTCCTCACAATTGTTTTTACCTTTTTTTTTCCATATAAAAAGTAAAAAAAAAAGTTAAGAAACCTGTGCTTTACCAACATTACAAATTACTTCAGACCAAGGAATGAAGCTGGCTTCTTTTTAGCACATTCAGCAGCAGTGGTAAACGCTGTAACTGGCACTTGATTGAAACCTTTGTTTCTGAAATATGAGACTGAGCAGAAAGCAGTGTATGTGCCTGGAGGTGATTTAGCCTTGTGGGGCTAATGCGGATAAGACTTTTTTTTTTTGTAATATTTTTATAAGCCAAAAGGCTGCAACTTCAAACATACAGCGTGAGCAGAAATGCTTTTAGATATTGTCATTTTTCTGACAACTGTATTGAAAATACATTATAATTATTTAATTCATTGGCCAAATTGCCTCACCTCCTTTCCCTCCAAAAATTCTTTTTTTTAGGAAGGGAACCAAATAGCTTCCTCAAAATCTGAAAGATGACACATAACCTGCAGCTGAATCAGGACAAGTTGGAGCGGTCCTACAGATGCTGCCTTTCTAGGGAGCTTGTGCTCTTCCGCTATTCCTTGGGCACAAACAAATCCCTGAGATTTGCTGCCAGCAAAAGGATGTTGAACTTAAAAACAAGTCAATTTCTACTTTTTTAAAAACTAGCAATATATTAGCTGGTAAGGCTGCAAAACCTGGCTGGGATCCCTCTTCAGTACACAAGAAGATAAGAGGTAACCTGTGCAGTTTAGGCTTCATCCTACAAGTTCCTTGGTGTGGCAAATTTGTGCATCCACTTTAGTTTGTCTTAAAGCCAGTATCACAGGAACCTGAATGAAAAGCATTACTTGCAGATAAGATGGCACAAAACAATCTGCATCTAGGCACCCCATGCAAGCAATCCTTTATCAAGTTACTGCAGAGCAGCCAATTCCTAGCTGGTTCTTTCCAGAGGGCAGAGTTGATAATTTTTTTTTGGCCACATGATTAGCTGAAGATATTAGCCCCCCACTCCCCTATAAAGTTTAGAGGTAGGACTTTGCATTACTACAGGCAAGCATGGCTATTTTTTATGGCCAAGCAAGCTGACCACCACAATTCTTCCATCACAATTCTTGCCACGTGTGCTTTGAGCAGACTTGCCCCCAATGTTTCCCCAGGGAGTTTGATTGCATGATGCATTTGCAGTAGGCAGTAATGCCAGTGCCAATGTCACTCACTCTTCTAGATGCTAAAAAGTTAATTAATACTATAAGATAGCAGTAAAGGATTTCACGCTGCATTTTGCATCTTATGGGGTTGAGATTTGGAAATTGTTTAGTTCTGAGCTGGGGAAGTAAATAACATTTAAGGAAACCCCTCTCATTTCACTGAGTCTTCTGCCTAATTGTGCATCAAACACATACCATCCTCAGCAAAGCCCAAAGTAGTTTCCCCTTCACAAGCTGTAAAAACCTGTTCTGGAGCAGGAAGGGGAAACTCTTCCAGATTTACGCACTGGGAGAGCACCAGCTTGTCACTGCTGCAGAGGTCTCACCAGGGGCAGGAGAACACAACAGGGACACCAGGACACCCTATCACCTTCTTAGAAATACTCTTCTGTGCTTTGCAGCATGACAGGAATAGCCAGGAGAACAAGAAAACCAGGGGTAGTTGAAAAAATGTTTGCTTCACTTCTAGCTTTGCAAGACTTTTCATCATCTTCCTCTGAAGAGATTTATATATGGCTTGCTGCCATTATTTGCTGCCATATATTCCAAGCAAAACCAGAAATTATAACAGCATAAGGCATACATATTATGCTGTATGTGCCTAGGAAACCTCAATTACTATACAAAGCAGATATGAGTGTTCTCAGCATCGTTTTTTCCTGCATCTACATTTTCTTGGAAAATGAGGGTCTTAAAAATCTTTTTTTCCCTTTACCTTATGCACTCCTAATTTTGCTTATTTTATACATAGGTACCTGGGGTGGGTTGACCCTGTCTGAAAGCCAAGATGCCCAAAGCCACTTTATCACCCCCTTCTCAGCTGGACAGGAGAGAAAAATATATATTGAGAAGCTTAGGAGTTGAGATAAGGACAGGGAGAAATCATGCAGCAATTACTGTCATGGGCTAAACAGACTCAAAATGGAATAAAATGTATCCAATTTTTTACATCTTTTCACTCCTTTATCTGGTGGAAAACAAAAAACAAAACCCCTCCACAAGTGGAGGGGTTTTGGTTTTTTCTCCTTTTTAAATATGTTATCACAAAAGCACTGCCACCGTTGCTGATTGGCTCACAGCCATCAGCAGGTCTATCCTTGAGCAGGCTGGCATTGGCTTTGTTGGACTCAGTGGAAGGTTCTACCAGAAACCCCTCCTGCAGCCCCACCACCTTGCCATGCAAACCCACAACAGTACCTAAGGTGACTGGGAGAAACCTTCCAGGCCAATTTGTTGAGCCCTTTCCCATTGAATGCAAAATAATTTCTAAAATAATTAGCTTGAAGATGAGCTTGAGAAAGTTTTTCTCCTAGCTTATCTAGAGGCTGAAGCTTTTGGACTCTTCACAGCAGCAACTTCTTCCTCTTTTCAGTTTAAGCATCTCACAAGCTTTTTATTTTAACTTACCTTCTCTTCTGCAATGGAAATCTTACATTCCAAGGAACAGCTCTTGACTCACTCAGCTTTTCTGCAAGGTAGCATTTAACCTGCCTCACACTTCCTCTTCAAGTTTCACTTGTGTAGGCAGAGCAGTGCAAATTTTTTTCTAACCTCCTCTCATACAAAAGGCAGATGGATGGGGAGAAGCAGGAGATCCAGCCCTTTTGTAACCCCTTCCAGTTTGAGTGCTACTGGGGGAAGGCTCAAGCAGCACTTCACACACCAATACTAGCTTTTCCCCTCCTCACTGGAAGTGCCTGGGCTGACACACAGGGTAAGGTCCCACTTCTTTGCCCACATCCCATCAGCCAGCTTAGGTCATCATACCAGTAGCACTTTACAGGTGTTTCTCAAGTCACCACTTGCTGAACTGGGAACAGCTGGTTCTTGCTCAGTTCCAAGGGGGCACCTGGGTACCTCCCAGTGGGGTACAGGCTCCAGAGAGCACACAGCACCAGGCAAGTCTTCATGTCTTACCTTTATAATTATATTTATTGTGGCACTAAATCATAAAGTCCAAGTCAATATAAAGTTTTAACTGCTGCTCTAAGATGTTAACTAATCTCTTTTCTCAATTTTTCAATTACCTCATTTGAACTGCAGCAACATCAAGTCCTTCTGCCTGCACAAAGAAATGATGTCTTGGCACAGATATCCGCAAGGAACCAGGAAAGTTATAGTGCTTTCAGAGCAGCTTTATTTTCCTAGACTCTACACACATCTCAGAAATAGCAGAGAATCGCAACAGGTCTTGCTGTTTGCAGTATGCAAACACTGAGAAAGCCATGAGTCACTGAGGTTCCCAGGGGCACTACCTTTGGTGCCATAGAAGGTTCCACTTACCCAACTCCAGTCCACAACAAGCAGGTAACCAACCCAGCAAACAGCCCCAGCTGCAAGACACCCAGCCTCCAACAAGTGCTAGGCATGCCCATCATTTCTAGGATAAGAAGTAGACCACAGAAAAGGCTTACCTCCTTGCAAAATTCTCAGGAGACTCCAGCTTCCATTAGCCTTGCAAGCAAATCTGTAGAACAGCCCTAAGAGCGGGATGAAATTCAGACCTTCAAAAACCAGTATTAAGGGGCAACAGCCACCCAAACTGACCTGCCACCCTTCAAATCTTCTCAAAAGATAAGAAGTCCTACAACCCTTCTACCAAACCAGAGCTTTTGCCCTCTTCTAGGCACCTTTTAAGCCCTTGCTGCTCCCAGGTGTGGTGACTTGAGTCTAGTTAAGGTATTGCAGGTCATTAACTCTATACTGCCCAGCCAGGCTTTGCAACTTATATACCCTCCAATGTCTTCTCCTTCTAGCTATGCTCTTAGTCTCCTGAGACCGTTAACAACCTTAGATGAAGCAGACAGCTTTTGCAGCTTTATTAAAAAAAAATCAAAATAGCTAAGTCCAAACTAGACCACTGAAATGCCTCCATAATCAGTCTCAGAGGTCCTGAGGTACCTATGTGTTCTGGGTGAATGGTTAATGAGCAAAAGAGGTAACGTAAGAGGTCAAGAGTGGATTGCTGGACCAGTGCTGGGTCTGGAGGGACCACTGCATGCTGATATTTTAGTCTAGGTGGAAGTGGGACATAGTAGTCTAAATATCTGCTGAGCAAAACATTATTTGTTAAGGAACTTTCCTGTCTTGTAACCCATGTGTTTTTAGGTGATTGCTGGCTCCTAGCTGCCATTGCGTCTCTCACTTTGAACCCAGATGTTCTGTACCGTGTTGTTCCCAAGGATCAGAGTTTCCAAAAGGACTATGCTGGGATCTTCCATTTCCAGGTACCTGAGTGATCAAGGTATTGAGAATAAAAGAGGAAAATGCTAGTATTTAGCTAAAAGCAGCTTTGGTTTATGTGTGGCACAGGCTAAATATTCAAGAATTACAGTGTGTGAGCAAAATAGGTGTGGGAGAGGAGGGTAAAGGAGGGAGAAAAGAAGAACAGAGTTAAACAATGTTAAATAACATTAATGGCACCTGATTACTGTCTAAGTTCTACCATCTCACAGCTCATTTGGCTCTAGAGAGTTACACAGGTTTTGTAAACTGCACCAAACCATCACACCATGTGAGTCAAGCCAAGCTCTGTTGGTACCAACTTTTGGGAGTGAATTCAGGCTGATGTGGTTCCTCCTCCTTCCCTTCCCTCCCCACTGCTTTGGCTGGACTTGCATGCCCACAGACCAGGTGTGTTGGGACTGAACCAGCCTGCTTTGACTGGAAGTTAGGTGTGAGCACGGTGGATTTATTCTGTAAACTAAAGGAGGTGTTTTAGTGAGGAGAGATATTATAGAACACATACCTATCCCTTCCATCAGCTCACCTCAGCAGAGGGGTTATTATGTGAATTATCTCCTTTCCTTTCATAACTGCATCAAATTCTAGGTTGTTTCAAGCGTTGAGGCAAAAAAAAACCCCAAAAAAAAACCAGCTTTAGTAATGTTTCCTGCATTCCCCAGTATTTTCAGAAGGGATTAGCAGTGTTGAGTACTTCCTCTTTGGGTGACCTCTCCTTGCAGCAGTTTTACAGGATCTTCCCCCCTACTCCCCCTTCCTCTAATGGATTGTACCTTAAAAGACAAGACAAGAGAAGACTTCAGAGTATTTCACCCCTGCACTAGCTTTCTGGACTCTTCCCCTAGTAAGTGGTGCATGGAGCACAGACTGTTCCAGATGTTATGTACAAGAAATCGCTGTTAATATTGTCTGTTGGCAAAAAACTTAATATAGCACTAAGAAGCCTGCTCAGCAGCTCCCAAGGATGGGAAGAGCTTGTCTCTGCTACAAAGGAGAGGAATTCAACATAGGAATGAAACCTTACAGTGACTTACCCAGGGAGAACTGGTGACAGGTGAAGGGGTAGGAAGATGGTAGTGCAGAGCTATTATGTGCACACCACCCCTTCTCATCTTCTATTTTCTTCTTTTCATCAGTTCTGGCAGTATGGGGAGTGGGTGGACGTCGTGGTGGACGACAGGCTGCCCACCAAGAACAGGAAGCTGGTCTTTGTGCACTCGGAGGAAGGCAATGAGTTCTGGAGCGCACTGCTGGAGAAGGCCTATGCCAAGTAAGTTGGCTATGTGGGAGGCAGCACTCCGGGGTGTGCAGAAGTTGGCTGTGTGGGAGGTTGTGGTGTTAGACACAAGGCACTTTACTCAAGTGTAGCCTCACTTCCACCCATTTATTACAGTTTCCGCTAGGTCTGTAAAGGGTATTGTCAACTGTCTGCTTCAAGGGGCTTTATTTCTGGTGTTCCAGATCACATTGATGATCATGCAGATTGAGGGATACTAAATTTTAAACCCGATTCTCTGTGGTGTCAATGCTTGCAGGTGGAGATGGCCCACTTCTTGTCATCTTCCCCACAGGTTGAATGGCTCTTATGAAGCTCTCACAGGAGGGTCCACTATGGAGGGCTTTGAGGATTTTACTGGAGGCATCTCTGAGTCCTATGAGCTGCGGAGGGCTCCTTCAAACATGTACCAGATCATCCAGAAGGCTCTGAGAGCTGGGTCACTGCTTGGATGTTCCATTGATGTAAGAGTCTGTGGATCCTTTACTCTCCTCACTCCTCAGGGCCCTGGTGTATCCTGTAACAAAAGCTCAGATCAATGTTAAGACATAGGCAAGAAGGCCTCAATTAAAAGCAGGCTACAATTAATGGGAGACTTTTATTGATTTCAGTTATAAAAACTTTGGATGAGGTTCTAAATAACCAACTCATGTCATGCCTCCCTTTTTACAAGACAGACTGTGATGATACTCTGAGCCATGAACTGGGGGACTGGTCTTCCTGAACCCCGTTTTCATTCTGTGTAATTTCAGGTCCAGACACTTGACTGTCAAAGACAAACTCTTTGAGACACTTTGTGGTAGCCTGTAGTTTGAATCTGGTTTTGGTTTTCAATTCTAAAGTTTACTGAGTAATACAAACTCTGTCAAATTGCAAGTGATATTTGTATGTGTTTTGGAAACTCCTTAGCTGGCACATCCTGTTTCATTATCTTGTTTGAAATCCTGGTTCATGGTCTACAGGATTACCAGAGTTTAAATTTTGATAGGTCAGATCTCAACGGAAGTTGGCTAGAGCTGGGTTCACATGAATATGTCTTTGCAGCTGTTACCTGAACTTGGAAATGGATTTAGATTTGGATATTATTACTGTAGCTTCTTGCATGTCTTCTGTGCTAGGACTGCATATTTAGGGGTATGAAGCTGTGGAGGTGAGCTTCTTCTGTGGATCTCACAGGCATATTAATATTCATTGTGAATAACACCTTGGGTATCTTCCCCATATTAATTGGCTCACCCAAGCTGTGTTTGTACACAATATAGAGTCCGAAACGTGTATATGTTTATTGCCCCAGATAACTGCTGCAGCCGAGATAGAAGCAATCACAAGTCTCAAGCTGGTAAAGGGACATGCTTACTCTGTCACCGGAGCAGAAGAGGTAAGCCAGCCCTTCCAGGTCCATCATACAAAAAAATGCTCAAGGTTGGAATATTGCAGTGCCTTCAAATTTCTGATGTCTTTCTGTGACTGACCAAAGACAAACACTGCTAATTTATGCACCCTCTTACAGAAAGTAGTTGTAGTATTAGCCAGGGCAGAGCTCCCTACTGGTAGTTACAATGAGCATACTGTGCAGTCTGCAACTTGTGATGTACCAACAGGCTGGAGCACAAATGGTAAAGGTGGACCAAGCAAAATGGAGGGTATGGAAAGGGGCAACAGGAGAGGGGGCAGCTGTTTCCCCACATGCTCATACTGCGTGAGGTGGGAGCATGTACTTTGCTAGTAGTTCTAATGGAAAAGCAGTACGAACCTTTCACAAGCTCATCCATTGGTCTCACATTCATAGTGAGCTTGAGATACTCCTGTTTCTCTGAAACTGGAATCATTACAGAGGTGTCCATGCCAAATAAACTTGCTGTGTTGTGCGATGTCTCCTGCTTTTGAGGGTGTAGATATGCTGCTGTTTCATAGCTGATGGTTTTCCTTGCAGGTATCTGTCATTATATGAAGTGGTAAGTGCTGCAGCTAATGGCTTACTTGGTGGCACAGGATAGTGTAAAATAAGGGTGGATGGCATCTAGGTTTCTTAACTATTGCAAATTGTAATGGAATGCACCTCTCAAGTACAAATCATGTTTTATCCTGTCTGAAAAAGGTTGTCCCATGATGATCATAATAACAGAAGTGCTCATGCTCTATTTGTTGTGGATCTTTTAGGTATATTACCGAGGACGGACAGAGAAACTAGTGAGGCTTAGAAATCCCTGGGGTGAAGTGGAGTGGACTGGAGCTTGGAGTGATAAGTATGTTTTTACATGCTCCCACTTCTCTGTCTTCTGTACATCTTGAGATCTTTTATAAATTATACCGGGACTATGCAGTTAATCCAATCACTAAGCACATTTAGAAGAGATATTAAATCAGTTGGATTGAAACACTATTAATTTATTAGCAAAGTTAGATATTGATCCACTCTGCCCAGTGGACATTCTTGCCTATCTCACAGAATCACAGAATGGCAGGGGTTGGAAGGGACCTCTGGAGATCATCTAGTCCAACCCCCTGCCAGAGCAGGGTCACCTGGAGCAGACTGCACAGGACAGCATCCAGGTGGGTTTTAGATATCTCCAGAGACAGAGACTCCACAACCTCTGGGCAGCCTGTGCCAGTGCTCTGCTACCCTTACAGTAAAGAAGTTCCTCCTCATGGTTAGGTGGAACTTCCTATATTTATATTCAGGTTTGTGCCCACTGCCTCTTGTTCTGTTATTGTGCACCACTGAAAAAAAGACTTGACACTTCCTGACGTCCACCCCTCAAATGTTTATACACATTGATAAGATCCACCTTCATTCCTCTCTTCTCCAGGCTAAAAAGTCCCAAGTCCCTCAGCCTCTCTTCTTAACAGAGATGTTCTAGTCCCTTCAATATCTTTGTAGCCCTTTTCTGTACCCTCTCCAATAGCTCCCTGTGCTTCTTGAACTGGGGAGCCCCAAACTGCACACAATATTCCCGATGAGGTCTCACCAGGGACAGAAGGTCCAGCTGTTGAAGAAATACATACTTCCTTATCAGACATTACCAAAGAGAAAGCCTAACTCTGGTCTTGTCGTAGAATAAAATACAACTGAACAGCTTGCTTCTGTGCTTTGTCTGCAGTGCTCCTGAATGGAATTATGTTGATCCCAAACAAAAACAGGCTCTGGATAAACAAGTAGATGATGGAGAGTTTTGGTAAGAATTGTTCATTTAGTTTAATCCTCTGGACATTTTATTTGCATGTATGCTCTTTAAGCAGTCCTTTCAGTTAGAGAGAAACTGTCAGCACCAGGGGAGTTAATAATGACATGCATGCATTGTTAGCCCCTTGTTTATCTCCCTTCCCATTCAAATATTGCCTTTTATTAGAACTTGTGTAACTCAGTGCTTATCCAAAACACAGGGACTGGATGGCAATAAACTTAATGAGGTGGCAAGAATGAACCTCAGCTGCTCTACATTTTTACGTTTGTTTTATTTTGCCTAAATGCTACACGCTAATGAAAATGTTTAGATTACCAGCTTGGGAAGAGTCTGTTTACCCAAATCTGCTGGAAAGCCCATCCCAGTTAGCTGATTATAAGGATCAGTACCAAGCACATGTTACTCTGACCTAAACTGGAAAGATAAACATCCACCATCTTCCAGTGCAGTCAGCTATACAAGTCATAAGGCTCTGAGAAATAGGAACAGACCTGAGCTTGTGGCATGAAGTGATCAAGGTCTGTCATTCATGCAAACCTACTAGGAATGGTAGAAACAAGCATCAGTGATAGAATTAAAGGACAACACCAAACCAGGAATGATTTTTTACAGAGGGACACTTTCATAAGGGCCAGTTCTTGCCACCATTAAATGGTTTCTCCTTGCATGTTTTGTTCTGACAGTTTTAGTGAATTTACTTACAGAGCGTGATCCATGAGGGATTGCCTACAGCTGGGGATGACACAAAATGGTATGACTGAGCCCCTAATGTGTAACAGCCATAGAGATCAACTGTCTCCAGGAGATACAGCTCAATCAGGCAGAAATTTTGTTTCCCAAAAGCCAGTTCTACGCTTCAGAGTTCAATTAAATCAGGCTTTGGACAGCTTATTGGCCCTGTTGGGAGTCATCTTGACTGTTGTAGGCTGGTGGATTAACCCATGTCTTTTTCTGCACCAGGATGGCATTTTCAGATTTTCAAAAGCAGTTCACCCGCCTTGAGATTTGCAACTTGACTCCTGACACAGTGACAAGCAATGAGGTCAATAAATGGGATCTTACTGTGTTTAATGGACAGTGGAGACGAGGCTCGACTGCTGGGGGCTGCCAGAACTACCAAGGTAGAGACCCAGCCAAGTGGGCACTTGATGAAATACCAACTATCAAAATAAATGCTTGTGAACTGGATGGAGCTTTGGTGGGAAAGGCTTAGATGTGCAGCTCTTTTCTGCAGGGTTTAGATAGGAAGCAAAATCTTGGCAGTCCAAACCAAGATCTAATTCACACTTACTTCCTTGTTGGGGATTACCAGCCCACTAAGCAGTTAATTCATGGATATATTCTTTTTTGTTTGCTTGGTTTTTTCCCCTCTCTGTCTGCTTTTCGTGCTTACATGGCTTTTACAGCTGACTGGAGTAAGCCCCAAAGGGTTGGTTAGGCCAGGAAAGTGTCACAGTTCAGTGGCAGAGTCGTTTCCCATTCATTTTCAGGTTAGACCTCTGGAGAGGTTGTCTGGCATCTGGTCCTCTTGTCACAGCAACAACCTTAGCCAAGGACATTTCCTGAAGATAAATTCCTGATAGTAGCTCCTCCCTGTTGGTCATTACTCCTCGGGAAATACTGTGGTGCTTTATTTGCCATGGTTCCAATTGATATTCAGCAGAGCTGTGAAACATAAAACCATATAATGCAAGTCAAAGGACTGGAAAATTTCCAGTCAGAAGTCTTTCCAGAGAGATGTTATCTGTAATTCCAGTGACAGACATCTTGGTTACAATTACAGCAAACTCTCTTCTGTTTTTTTCTTGTCGTTTAGCGACATACTGGACCAATCCCCAGTTTAAAATCCGGTTGGATGAACCAGATGATGACCACGAAGGCAGTTTGAATGAGCCATGCTGTACTATACTGGTGGGCTTAATGCAGAAGAACCGCAGGAGACAGAAGAAAATGGGAGAAGCTCTGCTTAGTATTGGTTATTCGCTCTACCAGGTAAAGTTTGTCCCTGATTAAAGGCTTTATTCCCTGTCCTGTTACCCTGGGAAAAAATTAAATGTGTGCTACATCTTGTCATTCAACACTACACTTCAGTAAGAACTGAATTTTGCAAGATGATTCAAATCCTTCTCTCATTTCTTCCTGACCCACATAATACGGGGAGTTTCAGGCAAATTTAATTTGGTTTTGTCCCACTTTAACAGGAGAGCAGTGTAAAGCTAGAGGCAATAATTTAGCAACTATCTCATTGAGAACCTTCTCTTAGAAAATCTGAATGGGCAGGCTCAGGGTGCCTGGCAATTCCAGATAAGTACTTCTGATTACAGCCTATCGTTAGTGCTCAGTAGTCACTTCTTTTTTTTTTTTATAATACTTCTCTTGCATTTGAAAATTGTTTTGATTCATTGTCTACCATGTTATTGTTCTGGTTCAGTAGTTTGAGTTTTGGTCTTTTTCCTGAATTCTCCCAGTGTTGTTTTTGTCTCTAAAACTATAATGAAAGGGAAAAATAATCAATTTCACCTGTAATTTCTGTGATGTGAAGGGAAAGAAGCAAATATAAAAAAATTCCAACCTGTATTATCATTCTTAATATCAAATCCAGAGAAAGGCATTTAAATATTATGTAGAATCCACTTCATGTAGATCATTAACCAGCACAGGTGGGAATGGCTGACTTGCTGTCCCAGATAAGGGCACAACAGGAATGCTACATACAAATACCAGCTTAAACTCGTCAACACTTATGTTATCATAAATTGTTATCACCCTGTACAACAAAATGAGAATCCAGACCTCCCTACCTGAGGTGATAAATAACAAGGCAGGGATTACATAGAGCAAGTGCTGGTTTACATACCACAGCCAGGGAGAGGGGAACAACAAGGAGCCCGTGACAGAGCACTTTGCTGAACTCAGACAATCCTGGAGCCATGCAGGCTCAAACTTCCCTGACTAGTACCCCTTTATGAGGAGCATGATGTCACTGGTATGGGAAACACCCTTAGCAAGCTCAGCTCAGGTGTGCTGGCTCCTTGGGAGCATTAACTATGTCCTAGCCAGAACCAGGACAGGTTTCAAGGGGCTGCCTCAGGTCCCAGAGTCATTGTATGGGTGATATATTCAAAAACTCTTCAGGGACATGGGAAGACAATTTCTTTGGCTCCCACTGGAATCCATGCTCTCAAGACAAGTAAATGGTTATAGAAAAGATACCTTCTATTTGGCAGTACAATAGCAATTAAGTTAACTTAGGAAGGGCCAAATCTTGGAATTTGCTCCTTGTTATAATTGCCTTGCAAAATCTTGCCATCTTCAGGCTCACTGCTGGTGATAGTAACCTCTTATTTTCATCATATTCCAGTAGCAGCGGATCAGTAAATTTTAGGTCTGCTGTAAAAAATTGTCAGTTTATTTTTGGTTAGGAATGTGGAGCTAACCCACTAGCTTCTCTGACTGAACATTTCAAGGCATATTCAAATGTTTCCAAGCAATAGTATCATTCACAGCACTTTATCAGTGGATGAGGAGAAAAACATTTTAAATGTTGTATGGATTCCTCTGGATGAAGATCCTGTTTTTCCTTTGAACCACCACAAGCTAGAACTTCATGTATAACTCATACTACAATATGTGACTTGTAAATGAAAATGAAAAAAAAAAAAGTGTATGAAGGAGGTTTTATCTGATTTTTTTTTCCCCCCTAATGATAGAAACTCTTAACATCAGCTCTTTCTCTTCATTTCAGATTCCTCAGGAGGTATGTAAGCTCTGCTGAAGCCTTCTAGCCTCCAGATGAGCACCTCCTGTCACACTGGAGAATTTAGCTGTCAGGAAGATTTCTTCCAAACTAATGACAGCTCTTCTGGAGAGCTTTGTTCCTGGATCACTGGAAAAATATCTCATGTTCAAAATAAGCATTTTCAAGGGATAGTGGCGTGAGGCTTTATTGTAGACCTCTGAGTCCCATTCTTGACTTCATTTATACATGTTGAAATTTGTCTTACAGTAAGTTTGTATAATAGAGGTGAGAATGTGTCTGTTTAGTACAGGTGAAGTCAGAACAGGGTCTCTTCACTCTAAAATGGAGAAAATGTAGCTCATGTTGTTTTGAAGAAAAGCCAGACTTTGTGGATCCATTCTTTTTATAGTTGTGAACTGTGGCTCCTGGTAATGAACAAATCCTGCTCAACCTTCCCAAATGAGATGAGGCAAAGATATTTTTCATTGCTGAAGAAAGAGACCCCAGGGTCTCTGTCCAGCAGTAAGAACAGCCTATACTCATCACTGAGGTGCAGCAGCCTGTGCTGCCAATTTTTCATTGACTTTTCAGCCCTTCTCTCTCAGTAAAGGGATGTGTGGTCATGTAGCAATTAACTGTGTTCTTCTAACAGCCTTGCAGATTCAAAGGGAAAATTAACTTTGTGTGTTGAAAAAGATACGGATCTGGCTTCTTCGTCTTTACAATCCTACTTAGTTTGAGTGAGGAGAAAGGATGGTGCTGTTGAATAAATACAAGATCCAATCTTATCCTCAGAACAGAAGAGGAAAACAACCCACATTTTTCTACAGTTTACAACAGAACAACTGAATGATTATAAAACCTTTGATAACATCTTTGTACGCTCTGATCTTAGACTGCCAGAACCCTTATCCATATGCAGTGCTCTCCACCCTGTGTCAGCCACATAGCACATTTTGGGGATCACTCTTGAAAGACATCTGTGTGGTGCAAAAGTCATGAATAGGAGGTTTATAGCAGAGATGTTATGCTTACAGTATTGTTTCTTCTTACAACAGCATTTTGGTTTATGAGCTATGCAATGTTTTACTGGCTTAAGTGCTATTAAGGAAAAGTTAAGTACTATTTTCCACATAGTCCAAAGGAATACCCTTAGTGTTACTAAGAGAAATTGGTTAAGTCAGCAAATGTGGCCCCAAAGGTGTCAACCCTGTGACTACTACTTTGTCCTGTTTATTATTCTTTTCTGTTTGCTTACAGAAATCAGAAACTACAGATCTGAAATTTCTCTCATTTGATAATTTCTCAAAACCATTCTGAAAGTTAAATTTGCTTGCAAGCAGCCTGTGAAAGCAAAAAGTGCTCTGTACATGGGCAATTAAGTACAGTGGTTACTATTTTGGCCAGGTATTCGCACACATGATATTTTTATTTATTTTATATCACAGATTGTAAAGAGGCATGTGGAAAGACAATCTTTATAGAGATGCTTGCCCCTTCGTATTATCAGCTTGACTGTTTCCTGTAGCAGAACCCTGAAGGTTATCTTTTTTGCCATCGTTCGTGCATTTATTATTTTATCCTAAGAAAAACTCGAGAGGGCTCTGAAACACTGAAATTGAAATAGGGTGTCTGGCTTACTGGCAGATTGTCAAGTGGTTTCTAACAAAACCACATTTCCCACAGCTAGAAGACAACCCAGATATTCACATGAACCGTGCCTTCTTTGCAAGCCACCAGCCGGCAGCCCGGTCTGATCCATACGTCAACCTGCGCGAAGTGTCCAGCCGCATGAAGCTGCCCCGAGGAGAGTACCTCATCGTGCCATCCACTTTTGAGCCTTACAAAAACGGAGAGTTCTGCCTGCGAGTGTTTTCTGAGAAACAGACTAAAACACAGTGTGTATCTTCTCTGTAAACCCTCCTCTTCTGCTGGTGAGGTACACAAGGAAGAAGGTCAGGTGTTGCACCCACATGCCATGCTTGATTTTTCCCTTAACCAGCAATTAATCAGCAAAATAGGCCCATTTCTAAGATCTACTTTCTTATTGCTTCTTATCCTTCAGCAAGCACTGAGGTGGTAACTAGATCCCTCCAGTTCCACAGTGAAAAGGTGCAGTATTCAGGAGTATCATGATGATGAGATGCTTTTAAAAAGGTTTGAGAAAAAACACCAAAACCAAAAAAAAACAACCAACAAACCAACCCAAAAAATCTGGGTGCAAGTCAAGAACAAGGCTGGATTTTCCAGGGAAAATAAATCTCTCTAAAGAGGTGGGACAGGCAGAGGTGGGGTGGAGAGCATGGGAAGCAGACCAGGAGACTTTTTCTGTGCATTTGGTAAGAGTATATATTGAAACAGATTGTTTTGCTAATTATTTTAAGGTCAAATGGTAGACTTGCAATTCCTGGGTTTTGGTTTTCTTTCTGTTTTTCCTTAGGATGATTGGTGATGTGGTGGCTGCAAAGCCGTATGAGGTAAATATCTTAACCAGGCAGACTTTTTTTTCTTTTAGTTTTCTAGCAGACTTTTCCTTCATATTTTGGGGGAAAAACAGGGGCAAGATTCAAGATTTTTATATCTCCCCTGAACTGAGATCACAGTATATGTTTGTGCTCTGGGTTTGTGCTCTGGAAAAATATCTTTTGGTTATGGGGATTCTTTACATATCTCCATGACTTAGTTTTCATTTTCTGTGCCCATGTGGCACAGAAACTGCACCCTTATACACGGGGCTGTAAATTATTTCTTTCATTTAGTCCAGGTAGGAGAAAGCAGGAAGAATGATACTTTCCATAGTAAAGAATAGTATTCCTGAAGCTTGAGAGAAATTGCAGGAGGAGACTTCTCCTCTGAAGGAGGAACTTCTGAATTGCCATGGCCAAGTACAGCAACATTTTTGCAGCAGCTGTTTTCAAAACTATCTTTGTAACAGAAGAAAACTTTTTAATCAGCCTTAGGAAGTATTTACTCCCAAATGAAGCCAGACCCTGACTGCTTGTGATTGAAGCAGTGCCTCTGTTTTGCCAGTGCTGCAGAGCAAGTGTCCATTTTCCAGTGTTGCAAATAGTCCCTCGTAAGGCTGCTTTGTGATCCCCAAAGCTCACTTTCCAGAAGTACCTTGTAAACCACATTCTCGGTCATCTCTTTTCTCTAGCCTCACGTCAGTAACAAAGATATAGATGATGAGTTCAAGACTCTGTTTCAAAAGGTCTCTGGAGAGGTAAGTGAAAGAAAAAAAGGCTAGGACTTCTCTGCTACGATTATGCAAATATTTGACTTGCCAGTTCCTTTTCCTGTCTTTTTTTCAAAGAAGCAAGCAGTTCTCTTTAATTAACTCACAGCTTCAGTTCCATTTATTTTACAATGGAACAGTTTTACTACATTGTTCCTCTTATTGGTGCAAGATGTGATTTGTTCCCTTGGTAATGCAGAGTATGGAGTAACTCTGAGAATAGGGGTGATGGGAGTGAGGACTGTGAAAATATTATCCCATGGTGAAATAAATTACCTGTGGAGTTAGGGTATAATTCTGACAATTGCCTAGTTGGTCAATTGCTTCCTTTTTGTTTTGAAGCCTCAGGAATTGGAACATTGTTGGCTGAACTTTCTCTCTCTTTATTGTATTTGATAAACCTCAGTATCTACAAAACCCTGCTGTGCTAGCCTGTGGCTGTCATGTCAGATTTCCTCTTAACTAACAGGTGGCTGCTGGCACTGGAGAGGGAAAATATCTTGTTAGTTAGAAAGACCTTTCTGAGTTTTGAGAGGGCAATTTTAGTATTGTTTGGTTGTGGTTTCCATAGGGCTGGAAAATCTCAAATGTTCTCCTGAAGCTCTTTAGTTGAGAAAGAGGGAAGACACACAATTCAGTCATACCAGTTAAAAAGTTCATGTTGAATGGGTCATGTTACCATGGCACCTAAATAATCACTTATTTCCCAGTTGAAAGGCTAGGAAATATTAGAGGTTTCCAAGGATCTCCTCCATGCGATGTCTGATGGTAAATGTAAAATGTTAGGAAAAAACCCAAAAGTTTATACACCTTAATTTTGAAAGGAAAATAGTCTCCAGATGACTGACAGCAAATGAATAGAGCTTGTTTCAAATAATTTTTGTGTTAACACCTAAAGTGTCTTTTCTGTCCAGGACTGTGAAGTGACTGCAACTGAACTTCAAACTATCTTAAACCGTATTTTGGCAAAGAGTAAGTAATGTTACATAGTTCCCATTGAATGTTGCTGAGGGGCACATGCACGAATGGCAAGACAGTTGCTCTTTGGTCAGTGGGAACATCTGTGCCTAGGTCCATCTGTGCTAACAAAACCCAGATCAGCTAAGGGTGATGGAAACCGTTTGTGTTCATCCCCAAGCTGAGCTTCTCCTGGCCTGTTGAACCTCTAATATGGGGGAGAAAAATGCCACCTGGTGGTTCCCTTCGAGGTGCTGCCAGCCAATATCCTGCAGAGGACATATATTCCCTGCACCCTCTTGGGAGGACCAGCATAGCAAGCTATTATTATGCTACTGCATAACTTCTGTGGACAGATAGAGGTTCACCACCCCCAAACCGATAGTATCCCCTGGCTCTGTGCCAAAAAAGCTGTGTTAATTAGCTGAAGAGAAATAGTGGAAAAAATGGCAGAGTGTTTACCTTGCTAACAGGATTTCAAGGTGGATTATATCTCCAAGGTTTTCTGCAGAAAAATATTTGTTTAAAGTATTTCTGGGTTGGGATTTTACTTTTTTTTTTTTTCCCTGTACAGGAAAGGATATTAAAAGTGATGGATTCAACATTACCACTTGCAGGGACATGGTCAGCCTTTTAGATGTATCCTTTGAATGTAATTTCACCATCTTTAAGGCTTCTGAATCTCCTTTGCAGAACTTCCTGACAAGATGAGCTAAGTTTATACTTCCATTGTCCAGGCACATGGCTGGAGGTATAAAATTCAGCAAAGCATCTCTATCAGCTCAGGTGGCAGAAACTTGAACGATTTAATTGTCAGCTGTTTCTCTCACCTGCTCTGCATCCTTGGTGTTTAAATGTTTCCCTAACAATAGCAGAGTTGAGAAGCAGAGAGCTTCTGCCTGTATGTGCTTGTGCAGTTTCAGACATATACACAGAGTGTTTGTCAGAAGGCAAGTTTTTAAGAACAACCTCAACCTCCATCTCTAAGTGAGGCACTGCTTAGAGAGCTCATAGACCCCAGAGAGATCAAAGCAGCAGAGACAGGCTGAAATGCCTGTTCAGGCTGTGAGTACATGCAGTGCCTCCCTCCCTTCTGCATAGCTTCTAGGACACGTGGTAGCTAAGGAGCTTTGTACAGCTAAGGGAAAAGGAGAGGTCAGCTCATACGCTCAGTTCTCATTTGAGACACTGGAAAGGTAGCCAGTGGACTGGGGCAGTCGAGAGTCAGGGTTACGCTAATGTTGGCCTCATGAGGTATTGAGGTCTGAAATGATTAGCTGTGGATCTTGTGGATCACTGTCTGTTGGGAGAAGTGCCTTACACACCACAGCTTCCCAAACCCAACAGGGCAACTCCCAATTTCTGCATAATTTTCCACGAGAAAAGGTGTTCAAGCCCTGAAGGACACGGGGGAAAGCTGTGTTGGCTACTACTGACCCTCTTCACTTGCCATTCCTGCCTTCAGTTGCTAACACTTGTTTTTCTGTAAGTTCAATCCTTTGTTTCCCTAAGGACTCTGATCTACCTGTACAGAATGTGAGTGGCTCTAACTGTACTTCTATATTCAGCAACTCCTTGAGAGTGCAGGTAGCCCAGAAATTCTTGGCATGCCTTTAGCTAAGCAAGTGTAACACTCTAGGCATGTCTGTGTAAGATGGAGATACATTACAGACCAGAATTAATATGGCATCAAGATTACACTGTGATGGGTGATTTGTTTTTATGAGAACTGGTCACTCCCCAGTTTTGCTATGGCTAGAAAAATCCTGATTTTTGAACCATGCCTTAACATGCCCAGACCAATGGGACAGGCACCTTAGGACTTGTGGAATTCAAGAAACTTTGGATGAAGATTCAAAAGTATTTGGTAACGTAATATTTCTGACTGTCTCTCCTTCCCTTTCAGGTCTGAAGTACAGATCCAGAACTGAGATAGGGCTAAGACACCACAGGCAGATACACTTGGAAGCCTTCATTCTCATGGCTGGAGTTTGCTCCAGAGCTGAGACACACCTGTGATTTAAAAGGACACAAGCAGATTCTTTTTTACCTTGGCCCCACCAGCCTCCATAGTTTGTGATACCTTATGAAAAGCCAGATTATCTCATTGTTGGCACACATCTCTCTCTCTTGCCTGATGTATTGAACCTCATATGATCATGTCTCTGCTGTCGCAATATGTTACATTGCTAGCTGAGCACCAGAAAACATGAGATGTGTATTTTTTAGGACTTTCGAAAACCTGGCTTTGTACTTTTTAAATCTTGTAGAAACACAGAATTATTTTTTCTGGCAGAGCACATAACATCCCACGTAGTTCACACAGAATCCAACCATCTAAAGGAGGCCCAGAACTTGATCTGCTTTGTTTGACAACATTTTGGGCAAGCCTGCTGCTACCATGCTTGATGCTGGTCAGCACAGAGCACCTGTCCTGGAGGTTCAGGATGAGGTGTTCAGCTCTTATCAACTGGAGGCACTAGCTTGTCATAGGGCTGGTGTTGGCAGAGCAAGCCCTGAGATCCAATTCCACTCTAAGCTGTAGGTCTGGGTGGCATATAATTCTGGATAATAAACTTGCTAGCAGTAGGAAGCATCAGACTTCATGTCTGAAATATGAAGCAAAATGGACTTTTTCTGTCACAGTGTTTGCCAAATGATAGAATGTTTTGCTCAGTGGCCTGTCTACCACCATGTAATGTGAAGGCAGGCAGGCTGCCAGCCCATGGCAACGTATTTCTCAGCCTGCCTTGCTTGCCAGTAGTGATTTGAGGCATTTCCCTTGCTCAGTAATGTTTCAAAGAGTAGGAGCTTGGGCTGGTAGGGGCAGCCCTGTCCCAGCCATCCAATACTGGAGGCTGTGTCTGCTCAGCTGGGTGATGGTGGAGCAGAGGTGGGCATGATTGTTATGTCTTTAATCTGGCTACTGGAGTAAGGAGGATAGCAAAGCATGGGCTGCAGAGCAGGCAAGCAAATCAGGGTTAAACCTTAGAGGAGCCCTGCTTATCTCATCTGGCTGCTAGCCACTGGGGAGCCTCACATTAATTACCCTGTCTTCACAACTGTTGTTACCCAGCTATGAAAGCCAAAGCATATGCTCACAGCATCGCACTGCCACACGGGCACGCTTTGGAAAGCTGTTTCTGCATTCCCTCCTTCTCCTCTGCTGCAGGCCATCTATAAGCAAGTGGACAGTGACTACTCTGGTACCATCGACTCCCATGAGATGCAAAATGCACTCAGGGAGGCAGGTGAGTGTGCTGCTCAGGACACTGTCTGATCACTGCCATTCCCGCACCAAACACTGGAAGAACAGTGAAGTCTTTTAATAGCTTTGCTTCCCTCCCATCTCCTAGATCACAGCATTGCCAGTGCCATTCTTCCTTCCTGACAGTCACAAACCACTGCACCCTTTTGCTCTGTCTTGCATCAAAACCCATTCTCTGCTCTGCATTATAAACCACTGATGTTTTTGTCCATGCTGTAACCATTGCTTATCCATCTGTTTATTAATTTCTTTATTTTTAGCCTCATTATTTCCTAATTTAATGGTTCTCTTTGAGAACTATTATCAAATCCTCTTTTTCCCCTTATTTCCTCCCATCACCTCTCTCTACATGAGAGAAGGTACAAGCCTGACCAAGACAAGTCCCAACGATACACTCTGATGTGTGCTGCTCACTTTTGGCACAGCACTTGATGGCTCAGAGGCATCTAGAGGACCACTGTTTTTTTTTATGTCTTGTGCTTGATGGAGTCTGTATGAATGATCCAGAGACAGAAATAGCACTGACATGGGCCTGAATGGAGCCCAATGTGTTATGTGAGCAATTGGCTCTACTGCAATCACTGCTATTCAGCCGCAGCACCAAGACTTACTAATTTGGGGTGTATCTGAGGAACACAGGACTGGCTGTGCTGTGAAACTGTGTAAAATATGCAGTCTGAAAAAATGCTGTCACGGGGCATTATGCCTCTCTTCACCCACCACAATGGGCTTTGGAAAGGACCCACAGCAGAGATGGGTGACGGAATCCAACAGAGCTTCTGATGGGAGTAGTCCTCAAACTTTTATCCAGGTCTGCCTGCAGCTGCAGCAGTCCATAGATAAGTCACCTCAAAGGTAGCATATTAACCTGCTGTGTCTGTGATTTGAGTGTTTCCCATCCTTCCAGGTTTCAAGCTCAATGATCAGATGCAGCACAGCATTGTCACCCATTACGCCTACAGCAAGATGACCATTGATTTTGATGGCTTTGTGGCCTGTATGATCCGCTTGGAGACCCTGTTCAGTAAGTGCCTCCATTCATCAGCCAAAGGGGATTCCTGAAAAATATGGGGTTTCATTAAGCATCATTTGGTGTCTTTTAACTGTGAATGTAGCAAAAGAATCCTGGCTGAATGGAAAAGCCTCAGGGGGTTGTGATAAGCAGCACAAAGTCTAGTTGGAGGCCAGTAGCCAGAGGTGTGCCCCAAGGGTCACTGCTTGGTCTGGTCTTATTCAACACATTCACCAATGACCTGGATGAGGGGACAGAGATTACCCTCAGCAAATTTCCCAGTGATACAAAGCTGGGAGGAGTGTCTGGCACATCAGAATGTTCCACTGCTATTCAGCAGCAGAGCAACTTGAAAATTGTGTAAAGAGGAATCAAATGAAGTTCACCAAGGACAAGTGTAGGGTCCTGCACCTAGGGAGGAATAACCTCAGATACCAGTACAGGTTTGGAGTTGACCTGCTGGGAAGCAGCGCTGTGGACAACAAGGTCTCCATGAGTCAGCAGTGTGCCCTTGTGGCCAAGGCCAATGGTGTCCTGGGGTGCGTTAAAAAAGGCATGCCCAGCAGGTTGAGGAAGGTTATCCTACTGTTCTACTCTGCCCTTAGTGAGGCCACATCTGGAGTATTGTGTGCAGTTCTGGGTTTCTCAGTTCAAGAAAGAAAGGGAACTACTGGAGAGAGTCCAGTGGAAGGCTATGAAAATGATAAAGACACTGGAACACAGGTCGTATGAGGAAAGGCTGAGACCTGCACTTGTTTAGCCTGGAGAAGACTCAGAGGGGATCTGATTAATGCTTATAAATATCTAAATGATGGATATCTAGAGGAAGGGACCAGAGTTTTCTCGGTAGTGCCCAGCAACAGGACAAGGGGCAGCAGGCACAAACTGGTAAACAGGAAGTTCCATCTCAACATGGGAAAAACTTTTTCATTCTGAGGGTGACAGAGCACTGGCAGAGGCTGCCCAGAGAGGTTGTGGAGTCTCTTTCTCTGGAGGATGTTCAAAGCCCACCTGGTTGCATAATCCTGTGCAATATGCTCTAGATGATCCTGCTCCAGCAGGGTGTGTGGAGTAGGTGACCTCTAGAGGTCCCTCCAACCCCTGCCATTCTGTGAAATTGCATGGAAATGTGAGGGTGCCAGCAAAAGTGTGTCTGTTGGAGACAAATAGGAAAAGCCTTTCTGTCGGAATTAACCTGGCGAGTGGGGGCATGTTTTCATGTTATCATGCTCTTTTGGTTTACAGTCATCTGCACTTTATGGCCAGTGCTCTGGGCCACGAGTTATCCCATCTCCTATAGATGGTATGATTTCTCTTTCACAGTCCTTATTGAGACCTGATGTACTGTTTTGTCTCCAGACCATACTAGATGCTACTGCATCAGACTTTACAGTTGTCCTGCTGTCAACTCTCAGTTTACTGTTGTAGAACTGACTATTCCACCCCATGAAGTAGCTTAGAAATTACTTGTAAGAGGAAAAAAGAACAGCTGTAATATTCTCTTACAGAACCAGTCTAGATTCCCAGTAGATCGTGGCTAAAAGCCAGGCCTCTAGCTTTTGTTGGTGCTTCTTTGCAAGCCAAACTCTGGTTTATATCCTTCCTTTTTTAAAAATTTATTTATTTATTTTCTTCTTCCTTCTTGTGCTTTTCAGAAGTGTTCTATCTCCTGGACAAAGACAAGAGTGGAGTCATCCAGCTCTCTCTGGCTGAGGTGAGGCTGGTCAGATTGAAATATCATTTACTTAAGCTACAGCTACTGCACTAGATTACATTTGTTTGAAGTCACTGTTGTAAGTGTTAAACTCAATAGTGATTCAATAGGAAGAGTGTTTACGTGAAAAGGTTATTCATCTCAGAAGGCCTGTCTGCATTTAGAACAAGCATTTACCATACATGAGCAAAAAAAGTAAAGATACCTTCAAAACCCCTAAGGTTGCTCAAGAAGATGCTTACACATCGTGTTTCAGTGACTACTTTTAGAGGACAGTGGTCATTTCATTAGAAAACACAGCAGGGAGCTGTTCTTGTCTGGCAGAGAATGTACTGATCAACCTGCCAAAATCAGAAGAGACCTTTAAGATGTGGTTGGTTCTTTTCCCCACTCCATTTTCAATGCAAAATTCTCATGTTGAAGCTGTAATAAAAGCAATCAGCTTGAGTCTTCCCTTTGCAGAATACAAATATATCTCGGGAAACAGCTGGAAGGGGACCTGAGAGGTCCATCCAATTAGTCCTCCCAGCTGAAGACTGTCTTGAAGGCAGGAGGATGGCTAGGAAGCCCTGTGACCCTCACTCACAGCTAGTTAAATCTAGCTGAAATTGTATATTGCATACTCTTACCCTACAATTTTTCAAAGGTCACACCTGGAGAATTTCACCCCAATATTTCACACTGGAGAACTGGTCTGCTCTTGGAAGAGACCTGACTTGCAATGTCTGGGGCTGATCCCAGCAATAAATTTCCCCAAAGTTCCAGAGCAAATGGATCTTACATGTAGAACAGGTTAAAACACAGCTGCAGCCTTTCCCAGCTCTCTCTCCCACAGCTATGCTGCAGCACCCCAGTGGCATCCAGTGGACCCTCCAGTTGGTTTGACTCTTTGTTCTGCTTCTCTCTCAGTGGTTGTGCTGCACACTGGTTTGAACCCTGGCCAATGAATTCAGCAGAGACCTCCAAGACTCTTCTGAACACAGAACCACTTGTTCGGCTTCCCCTTGTTATGGAAAATGGAGAGAAACTTGTTTTTATTACTGGCAAGTTATTTTACACCCACTAAAAATCAAGTCAGTTATAAAATAAACACACTCTTGAACAAAAAAAGAAGGTAAACAAATAAACCCCAACCCAATCTCCTTTACTTTTTCAGCCCAAAGAGTATTTCTGTGTCTCACTCGGAAATGGCACAAATTTTGATTTACCACAGATGGGTCCAGGTGGCTTTGGTTTGACTTCTGACTGTGCATCAGAGTCCAGCAGGGTTCAGAATCCTGGTAGGGGTCTCCATTGCCCACAGCACCCAGCATATGTGTTTCACAGAAACCCATGCCCAGAGCACTGGCAAAATCCATGTCTCGTCTCTGGCTACCTCCCTTCCCAGCCAACTGTCCAGTTTGGCTGTGCCAAGTGCCCAGAGAAGCTGGGGGTAAGGAGCTCAGAGGAAGACGATGAGCTGCTGAAAGCACTGGGGAATCAGGCATGGGCACAGCTGCAAGCCTGAGCAGGGAATCAGGCAAACATGGGCATGCTCCTTCACGAGTTTTGGCTCAGTCTTCTAGGAAGAGGAGAGAGGATGGAAGGGCATAGGCGAGTTGCCATGGTTATTTCAACAGAGATTTTCTCCTACAAATGCTTGTCCATGTGTGTACTTCAGTGCCCAAATGGGGTGGGGTTTGGAGTTTTAGGAGATGTGAGATGGGAGCCCAGAGGCTCCTGAAGGCAAGTGTGAGGGGAGGGACAGAAAATGTATGTGTCAAGGGTTTAGGAGCTTGATTATGCATACAATGTGCTAATGTGGATCACGATTTGAAGAAGAAACTGAAGCTAATAGTCACTGTCTAGTAGTGTTATGCTTTCCTAAGATCTTATAAATCTTGTGTGCTTTAAAAATATCTCCCTCCATTTAGTGTCACAGTACTACAAAGAGCACAGCAACACAGGCAAAATAATCTGACAGTCCTTTTTAGCAACTGGAAAATATTTCTGTAACTCACAGTAATCCGGTGACATGACATGTCTTTGACACTTCGGCCCAGAGCGGAAGGAGTGCAGGCAGCAATCTGTGTCCCCCAGGCAAATATAGGGCCAAGGGGTCTGTCTCCCTCTCTCCTCAATGCTGTGTTTGAGAGTGGCCCTTTCTCCATGCCTGTTTGTTCCTAAGATCTTTCTTTAAGCAAGAAGGGAGCTGTTGTTCGCTTCCCATGTTCTTCACTTGTCCCAGAATGCCTCCTGACAGCCTCCAAGCCTCTGCTTGACATCTCCCAGCATTTGTTTTTGGTGCTGGCTAAAGCTGTCTGACTAAAAGGGATGCATGACCTATTTCAGTGTGTGGCTCTGCCTCTCTAATAAATGGCATTTACTGCTCTGATTTAGAGAACCTCCCAGTAAAAGAGCACTAGCTACTTTTTAGCTCAGGTTGCAGGATAAAGACAGCTAGTGGGGGAACCGTAGGCTTTCCCCTGCTGTCCCTGTGCACCTCTTACTGGCCGTGACATGCATCCAGCCATCTTAGGTTGCCACCAGTTCCTCACGGTAGATATTTGCCTGCTGACCAACTGCGGATGTCTGTGTACCTCCAGCTGCCTGGAAGACAGAGCTACCTGAGGCAAGGAGAGGTCTTGAAAACCTTGAGAAACTTCTAGTGAATGCTCTGCCTGTTCAGTAAAATGAATGTATCTTTCCCTGCCCTATATCTTGAGTATGCAACACGTCTCCTTACTAACCATGCAGCAGGGCTAGCTAACTGCTTGCAGCTTCAGATTTGCTTTCTGCTCACATGTGCTATTCATGAGTTCATTCCAATTATGATCACAGAGAGGCCTCTCTCTCTCAACGGGGCTGGGAAAACTAAAATATACACAGAAATTCATTGCATGCTCTAGATCTTCTCCCTTTACATCAAGGAAGATGCTTCGATCACAATAATTTTCATAGTTATCTCAACGACTCTCACTCTCCTGGACAGGATGGGCAGAGTGCTGCACTCCGTCTTCCTTTATCTTTGGGAAGCAGGCAGCTCCAGAGGAGTCACCTCCTCTTTCATTTGTTCTTTGAGCACAGCACTTGGCTATCAGAGAACAACTGCTCAAAAATAAACCTTTTCATGGAATTGAGTGCTCTTGACACATCTGCAAAAAGGTGATTAACGTCCACCTTACTTTCCTTCCTTGAGCTGCAAACAGAATAAAAGCCAGCAGCTCCTGTGGAAGCAGTGGGGTATGGTGGGCTGAGCCAGGGCTTGAGCATCTGGGCTCCTTGCACTCTTAGACCTTGTGCATTGACCATGCTTGATTTTCAGAGCAGTGAAGCACTGCTAGCTCCACGTAGATTTGAGTAGCTCAGTCAGGTAATTATTACACAGGCAAGTCAAAAAGGTTCATGAATTTGTGATAGGTTCCCTGTCTCTATGAGAACCATGCTGCATGCCATTCTTAGCAATTTATAAATATGGTAGGGCAAAAGAACCCCCCCTGGAAACTCTGCAGATCCAAGGTTTGTTGGATCTTGCCTTTCTCTCTCCACTTTCCCATAGAAATGTGTTCATTTGCACTCCAGCCTTGTGAACTGTACATTGCTCCTGTAAAATGTGATTCGCATTGGACCGTATTCAGAGTTGCAAACTCCTTGTGCACTGATTGCCTCGTGGTTACCTACAGAGGAACTTCCTGTGGTTACATATCCTACCACATCAGCATCTGACACTGGCTTTGCACCACAGTATATCTATCTTTGTGAGGTGCAAGGCAATCACAGGGATCTGGGGTTCTACCTACAAGCTTGGAGGATAAGAAAAATCAACCTGGTATGTGCAATTATATGTCACCTCCTCATCCTCCCGGAGCAGGAGATTTACAGAGGGATCTTGCCTTTTGCACCACTGCAGGTTGACGATCAGATCCAAGGCTTACTTGTCAGCATAGAAGGAACAGTCCTTTCCAAACTCCTTCTCGTTCTTTACTTCAGACAGTCCTGCTGAACTACAGTACATTTTAGTTCTTCATTTCCATACAGTTCAGACAACCTGGCAGGCCTGGAAGTGCTGAGATACCGTGAGGATGTTTTTCCTTTCCATCTTATTCAGGTTGCATCCAAAATCTCAGCATGCTGTTATTGCTATCTCAGCCTAAGTTTGTAGACTGGAGGTTGAAGCAAGTGAGATTCTGGGTGCGAAAGGAACCCAAAGTCCAAAGCTTTTGAAGTTTCTTCACCTCTAATGATGTCCCCAGTGATAGTTAATCTTAAGTAGTGCCCTGCTACTGCCTGACAAGCTTGTTGCCATGGTGTCTGTCTCTCTCTGTATAATGTACAGTATAAAATCCTCTCTTTAATAGAGCAAATTACTTCACTTGTTCCTGTTGGCTCATTAACTCCTTCCTCCACCTTTGAAATCTTTGAAGCAGGTCTCACCTGAAGTCCAGGCCCCCATCAGCACAACATCACCTGCCTGTGTGGATGGGAGGCCTTGGCAAGTGTGGTTCTTGGCGAGGGTTGAGTTGGAAGAGAAAGAGCATGAGGCAAAAATAATCAGTAGGTTCTGGGACTCAAGAAGCACCTGAAGAAACACTGTGATGATAGCCAGAAAGGAGCTGAATGAATCAGGTTTTCACCCATGCAGGAGCTGAATGATGTCTGTAACTGGAGAAAATTGTTTCTTCTGTAATTCTTGCAACTTTCCAGAAAGAAGGCCAACACACATGCTTCATAATACACAGGGCTGACTTAGAAAATAATTTTTTTTTTAAAAACTGTAAAATGTCAGTTTTGTATGTTCACCCACCTCTAAATATGTAACATCTACATTGTTGGCTCAAGAGTTAATTCATGTATTTCCTCTAACTCACCTCCTATTCATTAAAATAAGCCCAAGCCCACAACTAGTGACATTGCTTTTTTTAACTTCAAGCTAGCTGATCTTCTCCTTGATATGATCCCTCACCAAATTAGCTTTGTCTAGGCTAGTTTAAATGGATCTGGATCTTATACTGAAGCTAACCATAGGGACTTCAATATCTTAAAGCATTTCAGGCCTTCTTTAAATTCCCATATTCTTTCTGATATTCTCCTTTATTCTCCTCATTGCACAGATGGACATATTTTTATTTCTGCTGTAAGCTTCTGGTCAGCTGGTATGGTAAATATTTTCAGTGTTCCTCTGTTGTGTGTAAAACAACACTGAAGCTATTGTTTGAACACGAATTTCCATTATCCTCCCGAGCTTCTACCTCCCTGTGAGCCAAGACACAAGCTGTACCCAGATAAGAGGGTCTATAGTGGTGCTCCAGACCTGGTACATCGCCGTGAGCTCCTGAGGTGGAGCTACAATCGCTGGCAAGTGGAGATTCCCCCAGGTGCTCTACTGAGGCTGTGTACTACCCCTCTGAAGCAGCTCACACAACGCAGGTACATGGGGCACAGAGTCCCCAAGAAAAAAGCTAGGCCACCCATGTAGAAAGCACTGCAAATCTTTCAAAACACATGTCTTTGTTGTGTTGCAATCATGACCACGTTAATCACATTTCACTGTATACAGGTGTTTCCTTTGCTCAACCCTGTAGTTCCACAGGGACACTGCTGAACTTCCCACCATGAATGTCACGTCCTGGAAGTGGCAACAGAGACTATGAAGGTAAAATAAGCAGCCATCCTCGATGCCATTGAGGGCCTGGTTTTAGAAATAAAAGCAAAGGAAACTGATTTATTATGAGGTACCCATTGGTTTCATTGCCTCTCACACCTCTGAAAGGAGTCAGGCTACTGCTTTGTGTGCTGAAGCTTTTAGAGGAAAAATAGAGTAGACATGAGCAATGTGACATTGCTCTAATTATAAGATCATCGATGTTCTCTTTAATAATGAATGGAATCTTTCCGCCACAGCTTAGCTGCAGACAGCAGAGGATTTGGGATTTCCAGAGATAATTCACTCATGTGTCTGATTTTCTCTGCACACACTAACTCACTAATTAGCCATCACCTGTAGGCTAGTTCTTGGGCACAGCCCTCTGGATACCTGGATTTGCATGTCATCCATGTAGGCTTCAGAAGAAAATAAAATCTTTCCTTTTACTCACTGAGGTTTGCCCGAGCTGTAATCACACTCCTAGACTGCTGTGTAAATTTACCCAGCATACAACGCCAGAGCGGGTATGATCTCTTGGGAGTGTTAAGGGTGTCTCTGACCAACAATACCTATGGTCAGTTGTGTTTTGCTATGTCTAAAAGCTCATCATATTTGTTCTTTAATTTGCAGGGAACTGGAGCTCAGGAAATGCAGTGTTCATCAAACACGATTGATTACCATGATTGGCGACCAATGGTCGCCAGTGTTATGGCAAACAGTGAGGTGTCCTGGGGAAACTCAATACTGGAGGGCAGTGACATCACTGGGGGCTATACTGGCATGCAGACTATGTCACACAAAGCATGTTCCCTTCTGCCTTGCATGACATCTTCTGGGGGGAATCCTTGCTTGGGAGATAGTAGTTGTGAGTACGGAAAACTAGGAAACTATTTACAGTTTCAGAAAGAATCAGCATGGAATTAATTAAAAGGAGCTTAAAGGAAAAATGAGAAAATCATAAAGTACCAGTCTGACCTCTAATTTGTCAAGCACCTTCAGTGAAAATCCTGAAAGAAGGAGCTGTCTGAAGAAGCAGTTATGAACTTAATAATAACTGATTCCAGCAGAGAATGCCAGCCTTCTATATGCTTATTTAATTTGAACTCATCTCAGTTTTTGGTTGGGATTTGTGAGCATGCTTTTATGCATGCTCATAGTATTTGCATTTCATACATGCTGGTCTGGTGCATGAAAGCTTGAATGAGAAAATTTGTTGTCCAAGCTGACTAGAGCACAAACGAACAAGTTTTATGGAGAGAGAAAATAAAATTATTTTCACAGTTCATGTGTTGCATTGTATGGTAATACCAGTGACATGAGTAACAAGAAAAAAAATCATGACTACAAAAATTATGTGGGTCACACCAGGGATTTCTGTGTGTTGTATCAAATTAATAGACAGGTTAAGTGGAGTCTTCTGAATTAGGAACTTAAGGTTCAGTTCTCTTTACTAGTGACTTCCAGGATTTCCTTGGGGCATTCACCTAACCTGCACCCCCATCTGCATTTTGATCCTGATTGCCGAGTTGCACTGTTCAGTCTTGTGGTTTAAGCACTTAACTAGGATGGATGTGAGAAGCCCTGCTTAAAGACCCACTTCTCTTTAGATGATGCAAGTCAGAATCACCTCTTCCTGCGGGAGCTCTACCAACAATCCCAGGGACCACGTGGGAGAGGAGGTACCTCTCCATTCTTCCTCTGGAAGGTACACCACTAAACAAAATTCAAATCTTTACAGCCATGAATACAAAAAGCCTGGGTGAGACAGAGCACTCTGAGGGGTAGACCACACTCCATGGAGCAGCACAGCCTGAGGTCTGACACAAAGGAAGTGCTGCTCATAGGTGGGAGCTCAACACAGACGTTGGCAAAGGTCTGTGACTCTTGCATCCCAGGGGGTTCCAAGGACCCTGGCACCAAGAGACTTAATTTTGCCTGTCTTCATAAAACTCCTTGAGCCAGCACTGTCAACAACTATATTACACTGAAGGATACGTCTCTTCAGTATCTGATGATCCTGGGCTACATCAAAAGCAGTGTGACCAGCAGTTCGAGGGAGGGGATTCTTCCCTCTACTCCACTGTCACAAGACCCCACCAGGCATACCACATTAATCTCTGGGCTCCCCAACATAAAGACAACGATGATCTTTAAGGTCCCTTCCAACCCAAACCATTCAATGATACCATTCCGTGTCCTGTCACCATTCTGTGACGTAATGGAGCTATGTAATGGTGATGTCCTATAGTAGTGACGTATGGGGGTTTTTTAATGCAAGATGCATTTTGGGAACAGCATATCCATGAGAACGTCTTGAAAATTGTGGCATTTGTCATATCAGGATATTGCTTCTCTGAAAACTTGCACAAAGAAAAGGAATTTCCTCAAATACCAGGAGTATGGGGTATATTTTCTTTCAAATTTGGTTTATGCTGAGTGAAAATTTCTGTTTGGAGATTACAGGAAAATAACAGTAAGTAAAATATTGCTAGGTCTACTTTATTGCATTTTAAAAGTGGCTGGCAATATGGTGATAAATGGCTTGAGGATACTTGGTTGCCACCCCCAAATTCAAGATCATTGCATGGATGGATGGAGGCAGTTAAATGAGAATTTAGCTTGAAGATGAGTGATCCTGGATGGACCAAAGAGGTTCACCGCACTGAGCAAGAAGTGAACAGTGTGTTTTGATAGTGGTTTTGCTAGATTGAAGTATTCTGATATTTGGAGTAATTTATGTTCTGGGCCCATGAAGTGGTCAATAGGGAAGCCTGAGAATCAGATCATTCAGAGACACTGTAAAACCAATTATACCACCAGTAGATCTTGAACATACTGCAGAGCTAGACAAGACTGTGCTGCAACATGTCTTCAACCTGGACTCCCTAATCATTTGCTTCTAATTAATTTTCTTAATGGCATAACAGTGCTCTTCCTAATTATACTGCAGGACCACTCTTGGATTTTAACAGAGTATTTAGCTACTGCCCAGATTATTCTGGCTGTTGTTCTATCAGCATACTCCCTGCCTTAATTTTGTGCTAGCTAGCCTATATGTCTATGAGCACAGACAACTTGGGGAATGCTTGACAGATCTTTCAACTGATGCAGCTATATCTCCAAGGACCAGATGGATACCCTATTTCACACTGAGTTACTACTTGAGTAGTGCCATTGAAATCAGTGAGACTACTGTGGAGGCACTTAGTGCTTGATGTAAGGGTTTTGTTAAGAGCTCCTATAAACAACAGCCAGGGGAAGCCACTTGCAGTGCACATCCACATTTTTATTGGTCCTATAATACCCAGGATCTGGACTACAAGTTCTTCAGTGCCATCTAATTTGGGGAGTGATGAAGTTCTTATCAACAGATGGCATGCTCCAGAAACAGGGAGCACAATCAGTCCTGAACTAGCCATTTTCATGTGATTCTGACAAAAGTGAGGAACCCATACCCCCTTCATTGTAACTGGCAAACACAATGGCAAAGGCAGGGATGTAATAAAACCATGCAGGAATAATTACAAGCAAGTAATAAAAGGACAGACACACCAAAATTACAGTGTGTGGAGTCTGATTTTGAAGAAACACACATCCTAGTGCTGCCAAATATGACTGCCACACAGTATTGCACTTTTTGGGTTTCCACCACTACTGGGAAGTAGCTGGAGTCTGGATCCTTTTTTCCCTATCCCCATATTTTGCTGAAACCAACCAAAAATATCATAGTAATGGTTGGAAGATTTTGAGTCTCATCTCCCCTGTTTTCAATTCTTAGCCAGTGGGCTTACCAGAAACTCTCCCAAAAAACATCTCCAGGAGAAAAGCATGTTCAGTATAACATCTAAGTAATACTTTAAAACCTGATCAAAGGAAATACATGTAACAAAATGCAAACTAAAATGTGGAGCTAATCGTCACTAGATGTTGCTTGTTTTCAGTATTTGGCAAGATGAGAAAAGGGATCAGACATCTGTATGGATAAAAAGGGTAATCAGTGCTTTAATAATTATTGCTAAAGCACCTTTTGGAAAATTACAATACCTCGTGATTTCAGGCTTTTAGTTGAACTCTAATATCAGAGATTGAGAGTGAACTTGCTGTATTTTTAAAAATATCCCTACATCTGTGTGACTAGTCTGAAACAGTCATGTACACTTTGAGACAGAGTGGTCCACTGGATAGATGTGGTGGGTTAACCCTGGCTGGAGGACAGATGCCTGCCAAAACCACTTGATCACTCCTCTTCTTAGCTGGACAGGAGAGAAAATATATATTGAGAGGCTCGTGGGTCAAGATAAGGACAGGGAGAGATCATTCCACAATTAACATCAGGGGCAAAACAGACTCAACATGGAATAAAATGCATCTAATTTCTTACATCTTCTGAGTGAGAAGGTGGCAAAAGCATCCACTTGTGGGTTTTTGTGTTTCTTTCTTAAATATGTTATCACAGAGGTGCTATCACCATCGCTGGCTAGCTTGGCCTTGTTCAGAGATGGGTCCATTCCTGAGCCAGCTGGTATTTACTGTAGGACTGAGGGGAAGTTTCTAGCTGCTTCCTGAAGAAGACTTTCCTGCAGCCTTCACCCCCAGCCCCCAAACCTCCGGCCCCAAACCTTGCCATGCAAACCCACAACAATGGACCTCAGGAAGCCTACAGAGGTTGGAAGCAAGGGCAGGTAGCCTGAGATGAATACAGAGAAATTGTCCATGTAGCCAGAGGTGGTGAGGCTCTGGGCAGCCTGTGCCAGGGCCTCACCACCACTCACCAGGGTGGTGAGGCCCTGGCACAGGCTGCGCAGAGAAGCTGTGGCTGCCCCCTCCCTGACAGTGTTCTAGGCCAACCTGGTCTAATGGAGGCTGTCCCTGCCCATGGCAGGGGGTCAGACTAGATGATCTTTGAGGTCCCTTCCAACTCAAACCAGTCTGCAATTCTATGATACGATTCTATGATTTGCTATGCCTTTACCACCAGCACTTTGTGCTTCACGCCTCTGCATTGCCAGGAGCCTAATATCTGGTTTCGCTTTGCTGAGCAGAGAGGAGCTGACACGTCATAGAGCATGTCTGTCATCTCTGAAAGATTTCATCTTTCCTCCTCCTACCTCTGCTGCTTTTACTGTATCCTAAATAAATGCAGCTGAGTGGCAAGTTATATGTTTATTCTTTATTTATAGACTTAGAAGGCAATGGAGACTGTGAAAGGTATTTTCAAAGCACAGTTCTGACCAGTTATTGAACTGGCTGAAATATGTTTGACCAGTAACAATTACTCTAAAGCAGAGGACAATATATGAAAGTATAATTGCATTTTCCATAAAAATAACTTACAGTGTGTGGGCTTGAAGGCATATAGACATGTATTAAAAATATTTCACAAAATCTCAGTCTCTTCCAATTGTGAAAAACCTCTCTGTCTCCCTAAGGCTCCCTCAGTAAGCTCACAGCAGGGGGACAACCCACAGCTCTGATTTCCAGATCTGATGATACTAGTGACATTATTTTCCAAACCACCTGAAAACATCCCTTCATAATGCCTGTTTTCTAAGAGCTCTAGAAAATTGCTTGTGGGACTGAAAAAAACTTGCTAGAATTTCAAATAGGTAACCTGATGGATATCAGTCCCCAAAGGGGAAGTCTCTGGGTACCCAAAGGGACAAATATTTCTGTCTGTAAACATGCTTCTTGGTGATGATAATAAGCGAGTTGTAATGCTTCCTTTTCATCTAGCACTTTTACGTGATCACAGCAACACGTGGCTCAGCCTGAGTTTTCCCCTGACATCCATTCCAGCACCAAGACCGGTGAGACAGATCTGCTTTCAAATTGGATAAGACATGTACGAGGTGCCACACCCATGAGCACTGCACAAACAATGAAATCCCAAAATTGCCTTTCAGCGCAGCCTGATTAGAACCAGTATAACAGAGCAATGAGGGCAGCCTGAGCCTCAGGGTCTGTCTTACTCCTTGCCCCCCGCAACATAGTTCAGCCATGCTGCCGGTGGCTTTCTCACCATCGTGCTTCTTATGAGTATAAATGGAGGATGGCAAGCTGTGAAAGCAAAGGATGGTTCTGTGGCTGCTATTAGGCTATGACTTGGGAGATGTGGGTTTGGACACTCAGATGTGTCACAAGTGACTTGCATGATTTTGAAACACTTCATCTCTTTGAGTGTGGGAAACAGGGTCTCTGTTTCCCATATTTGCTGTCCTTTCTTCAGGGATTCAGCTCTCCCATCTACATGAACTCAACATAAACTGCTTCTCAGCCCACATTTCCTCTGCACTAGCACCATGCATGGACAGGATCTCTCTCTATGTGTGGCAGTTTACCATACTGGAAATGCAACACCATGGAAGCCATGAAAGTCCTCTTTTAAAAATGAAACATTCTTCTACAAGCAGGTTGGCAGGGCCCTGTGTCTTTAGTCACCCGTGGTATCCATACGAAATAAAATATTCAGCTTCCAAGAAAAAGTGTTGTTACATTTCTCAGTGACACACATCAACCTGGTCGGTTGTCCCAGACAATCATGATGAATATGGGTTCCACCAAACAAAATAGGCCCTGACATTTTTTTCAGCCTGGACCCTGAATGGCATCTCTGCTTTAAGCGGATTTGCAAAGTAAAAATGTTTGGGAACTCAGTACACAATTCCCCTGCTGATGTGGAAGTGAAATAAAATCTGGACCACACTTTTCAGGGTTTATTGGAGTAACGGGAATAAAAGGCAATACAACGTGAGTTATCACTGAAGTCACCAGTTTGACTGCACAGGTCAGATCAGCTAAACAAACAGTTCATTCTTTCCAGTTCAGATTAGGAGTGTGCTTTAATCCTCAAAACATCCTTGTTGAATATGCTCACAGAGGCCAGCGCCCGTAGCTAGCTCTAAAAACAATACACATGATCTGCTTCAGGTTTGGACATGAGTTGAACTGTGAGGATCATGACTCACTACATGAGGAAGGGTCAAGGGGATATCATCAGTTCATACTCAAAGGTATCACTTGTTTTCAAAAGTGTTTCAAGACTGGAACTTTTTAACTGCAGAGACTCTGCAGGTAACTTCAGAGTACTTGTGCATGGCAGGACTGTTGGAATGATAATGAGCCAGCTCCTTTTGGCACAGCCTGGGCATTTTTAAGCAGAGCTTTTCTGGAAGTTTTATTTCCAGCTCAGTTGTACACAAGCAGAGGAAAACCTCAGCTTCCCTCAGGCTCTGGCATAACATGTGGTGGTTTGACCCTGGCTGGACAGCAGACTCCCACCAAAGTCTCTCTGTCACTCCCCTCTTAGCTGGACAGGGGAGACCCGAGGCCCCATGGGAGANAAGTCTCCAAAGGAGAGAGGGGCAGGGGGTGGTGTTTTAAGATCTGGTTGTACTTCTCATTATCCGACTCCGGTTTCTCTGTGTGTGGGGTATAATAAAGTATTATATTTAGAGTTTTCTTCCCTTTATTCTGTGTTGAGTCTGTTTTGCCCATGACACTGATTGTGGAATGATCTCTCCCTGTCCTTATCTTGACTCCTAAGCCTCTCAATATATATTTTCTTCCCTATCAAGCTAAGAGGGGAGTGACAGAGCAATTACAGTGGGTGTCTGGCCTCCAGCCAGTCAACAGTCACAGTCTTGGAGAGCCTTCATTGAAAAAAAGCCCAAAGACCGCCCAAAACATAAGACCAAGCACACAACATTTCCATAAGGGTTTTAGACATGACAATGTACCCTGAAGTTATTATCATCTTTGGTGTCCATGGAAGTTCTGAGAATGCCACAATTATCCTAGAGACATGAAAGACATAAAGGTGTCATAAACCTCCTTCAAGTTCCTCTGGCCCACTGGCTCCTGCACTGCGGATTTTGGGTGAGTCCTGGCGCCACGTGCCCTGGCAGGGCAGAAAGGTCTTCTAACCATGCCCACGACCCTGGGAGAGAAAGGAAGGGCAAAAGCAGATGCTTGGGTAGGACAGGGGAGCCGGGGCTCCAGGAGTGCCTCTGTCCTTCCCCTCAGGGCTTTGTCCTGCCCCTGTGTCCTTTTTCCATGGGGCTGGGCTGTGCAGGCATGGACCTCTGCCCATGGTCTGTGGGGTAGTGGGGCCTGATGCTGCTTCTCTCTTTCAGCAGGTCCCAGGACATGAAGGAGCTGTGGCTAGGCACACTGCTGGAGTAAGACATTCACTTTGCTATGATAGATCAGATTCTTCATTGACTGCACCCCAAACAAGACTTAAATCCTAATGCTGCCACAAAAGGATGCCATTCTGGAGCTTGTTGAGCTTTCAGTATCAAGCTTACAATTACTAAATCAAGTTTGTTCATTTTCCTTAGAGTTTAAAGCACTTTCAGATTTATTTCAAGACTGGAAATTGTAGAAGAAAATGAGTGTAGTGAGCTGATGTCAGAGCCGGTATCTTTCAAGCATGTTTCTGGGTTGTTTTCATCGGAAACTGGTGGAACATTTCAATGAAAATAAACATGTAATCATTCCTCCCACAGCTTTCCTTCTCATCAGAGTCAAACATCATAAAGAGCAAGACATTTATGCAAGACACAAGCATAAACATCATAATGTGATTTGTTTTTAATGGAAGTCCTCCTTCTGCGGTTTTAATGGGATTGCAGATTATTTCTCGTACAAACACTGTACAATGGTCGAGTATTTCTTGTGTTATGCAGAGAAAGTTTTCTTTTACTGGTGGCTATGCATAGCCCTTAACCTTCCAACCTGTAATTCTAGGTAACTGAGCATGGTGTGAAGCCTTACATGGAAATGCCTACTCATGTATTCTCTGAGCAGACAGCTGTCCCTCATACTTCCTCCGTGCCCACAATGGCCTTGCCTACTGTGGTTCTGCTTTTCTTTCTCTTCACAGCTGGAGTCTCCCCTCAGAACCTTAACTAGCTTAATATATTATTACAAAAAAGTAACAGTGAAATATTGCAGACTCAGATAAATAAAGCTACCAGCAAACCTTCCAGTGGAGAGCATGGCCAGTTTAAATATCAAGGAAATTCAGCCAGGAGAGACACAGTCTCAGGGCATTGACCAGTTTAGCTTCTCAGAGCACAAGAACTCTTCTAATTTAGAATTACTGAAAAAATTTGCACCTGAAAACCAAGAAATAAGAGCTTACGATGACTCCAGAATGATATGTAATGTAACAGCCAGTGATGATAGAGATACTGCAGAGGCTGAAAAGAAAGTTGCTTAGATCAGAAGACCTCTGATGCTGTCTTCCATACACATCCTAGGACTGCATTCCTTTCAAAGGCACCCACACTGAGCAGTGCACACAGGTATTTTGCTTTCAAGCTTCTGTGTTCATCTTCTAGCACCATAGTTCCAACAGATCTAAACTGGCTGGTGAGAACGTAGAAGAAGACAAAGACAGTGATTAAAGATCTAGAAAAAAAAAATAAATGTAAGAAAATACCGAGGGAATTGGGGATATTATTCTGGAGAAGAAAAAGAAAGACATTGTAACAGTCTTCAGTTACTGCCTTGAGAGCAGCTGTAAAGATGGTGGGAATAATCTATTTTCCACACCCACAGTGAATGGCATGAGCTTCTGTATGAAAGCAGTCAATGATCCAGAAATGTCACAGAGGGCCTCTTGGGGTTCTTTCCAGCTCTATTTTCTATGATTGCTAAAAGTAACATGCAGATGTGTGAGATTGTTCTATTATCCATCAGTAGCATGCAGTTAGCTACTATTTCCCATTTTAGGAGTTGGCTTAATGGTAGATTTCCATTGGAGTAACTAATGTCTTACAGGGAGGTTCCTGGTTTGCTCTGCTATTAAGAAGACTAGAAGCAACTTTGCATGTCTCCTTCTTTAAAGCCATTCAAGAAGTTACTTGATCAGAGTTGAAGTGGAATTAGTCCTAATGTGAATGAGCAGAACTATGGATGCTGCTTAGGAAAATGCTAGGGATGGGAACATCTTTTTTTTTTTTTTTAAGAACCAAAGTACAGGGCCAAATTTAACAGTGGCTAAAACCTTGCTGTTATGCAGTTGAAAATACAGATTTGTGGGCAGTGTTAAAAGGAGGTATCATTCCTCAACATTTTTAAGCAGTACAGCACAACCACACCAAGGCTGAGATAAGAGGCAGATATGGGTGACAGTCTAGGAATTAAATCTGCTCTAATCTACTTGAGTGTAAATCCTCTTACTTCAGCTGCATAGCTTCAGAGTGTGATTCCAGGGTGAAAAAAGCAGAATTTGGCCCCACCGTACTCCCTTTTTTGTTGTTGCAGTTTTTTCTTTACAATTTTTTCTTCATAGTCATAGCAGAGCACAGTTAAGGTGAAAATTGTATATTCTCATCTGGGACTTTTCTGTTTGTATTGCTGGTGTGTGTACTCACACATGATCAGGTATAGGAGGTGTAATCATCAACATGAACTGTGAGTACAAACACAAGCAAGCGGAGAGCCTAAAGATTTATGGAAGGATCCTGTAACTACTGAGGTCAAAGGTAAATCCCCATAAATTACAAAAGACCTGTGATCTCGGTTTCCAGCAGATGGCTAAAACTGTCATGGAAAATCTGCCTTTGCTTGGATAGCAGTGAGAATAAACAGGATTCTGAAGGCAGCAGGAAACGAAAGCCTCTCTCTACCAGGACAATTAACCAGGGTTAAATTCTTTTGTGCATGCTGGTCTTAAGGGCAGAACCCATTGTAGGTTTTGTGTGGTGTCAGTGGCAACAGTCGGGACATTTGTAGTTCTGCCCCAGCCAGGGGCTGCTGCAGGAGGCAAAGAGATAGGATGCCTGTGGTGGGAGAGGTCTTGAGGGACACCATTGCGGCATCAGTCCCGCTGCTCACAGAAAAACTTACCAGATAATTATAATCATTGTTTGGGATATATTCTGAGTAACCCATAAATTCTTATGAATGAAATTACACTAGTCAGTACTCTGGCATGTTAGCATTAAATCACCATGTTATATAATCCAGAAGGTAAAACCCCTAAATCTTTTGAAAGGTTTGTTCTTCTGACTAGTAATTTAACAATCTTGTAAAAAGCTGAGATATAAGAGCTTTCTGACAGAGAAATAGAGAAGAGGCAATGAAAATGGTGTCGTGTAGTCTTCTGAATCAATTGTAGAGTCTACATAGTTTCTGAACAACTATGAAAGATAACTTTTCTCTTTTTCTTTTAAGCTAACCTGGTACCAGACACTGATTAAATCTGTACAGAGCCCTGCTCCCTGACATATATTTTTTGTGAAATATGTAGGGGATTTGGGCAGGTTCAAATATATATTTAAATCGGGGCTTTCATGTAATGTGGGTGCTTTCTTGTATTAATTTTTCATGTCCTGTGCATGCTGACTGAATTATTATCAGTATTTGAAGAGCAACTTATTTTCAATGCTCCCTTACATATATCCTGGGCTTTGCTTAGTTCAGGTTTCTCCCTGTTTTTGCAGATCATGACCAAGGAGCTTGACCCAAAGCCAAAAGAGAGAAATGAGCATATTTCTTCGGCCTTGAAGGACTAGGCAACAGGCTAACTTAGTGCCACTCCTCGGTCAGGCAGCTTTTAGTTTTGCTTTTCCTATGCTGATATTTTTCCTTGGGGAATTCAGTAAATGTTGCCTAGAAACACCTGTGCCTCAAAATATATGAAGCACAGAAAAATAGCCACAGAATCACGCATCTGGAAAAGTCCATCTGTTCCTACCAAACTGAATTTGGAGACGATGCCCTCAAATAAATTTATACTAATCAGAATGCTGCTTGACCACTTTTCTCCCCAAAGCTTTTTAAACTATGGCTTTGTGGTGGTTCTGCAGGGTGGCTTCTTTAAAAGGCAGCTAGAAGCTTCTTAGGGGTCCAACAAAGTAAATCCCAGCTGGGCTTCCAAGGCCAAACTCCCAAACCCTGTTATTGACATGGCCGGCCGGGCCAATCAGTGCCAGTCACAAGTCTCTGTGAATCACATTTTAGAGAGAGAAAAATGCAAACAGCCACATTTTGCCACCAGAGAAAGGAGTGAGGAGATGTAAGAACCTTTTCAGACACCAAGGTCAGTGAAGGGGGAAAGAGGAGGTGCTGAGAGAAGATTCCCTGCAGCCCATGGAGAATACCATATTGAAGCAGGTGTCCATCTGCAGCCCATGGAGGATGAAGAGATCCCACTTGCAGTCTGTGGAGAGGTACCTGGGTTGGGCAGGAGCCCACCATGGAGTAGGTGGTAGAATATGGAAGACACTGTGACCTTCATTGGAGCAAGCAGCACCTGCAGCCTGTTGAGAGATGAGAGACAGAGATAGATGGAGACCCATGCCAGAGCAGGTTCACTGGGCAGGGGCTTGTGACTCTGGGGGACCAGGCTGGGGCCAACAGTCTGGGACTGAGAGACATTCTATGAATTTATAGCAGTGACCTATGAAGAGCCGAGGCCCTGTGGGACAGCAATCAACAGGGAAGTTTGTGTAGGACAGTCTGCTGTGAGGGAGATCCCACCCTGGCACAGGGGAAGAGTGTGAGGAGTGTGTGTTCTTCCTGTGCCCTCCAAGAAGCAAAGAAACTCATGACGACCTGACTGAAGAGCAAAGCCTCCACTCCCAATTTCCCCCACCCACAGCTTTCCCCCCAGTGCAATCCTGGGGAGAAGTCATGACTAAAGCTAAGTCTTCAGAGAAGGGAGGGGTAGGGGGTAGTGTTTTAAGATTTGGTTTTAATTCTCATTATCCTACTCGAGGTGGGAGTGTGTATAGTGTAGTGTCATAAATGAGAGAGTTTTGTTCCCTTTCTTCTGTTCTGCCCATGACGCTAATTGCAGAATGATCTCTCCCTGTCCTTATCTCGACTCCAAAGCCTCTCAACATGTATTGTCTCCCCTGTCCAGCTAAGAGGGGAGTGATAGAGCAACTTTGGTGGGAGTCTGGTCTCCAGCCAGGGTCAAACCACCACAGACTTGCATTGCCCACAAATGTACTAGTCAACCTTAAAAAATTAATAAGTGCAGTTCATTAGTATAATATTCTGCTCACTCCTGAATCACTACAAGAAAAGGATTTAATTACTGAAATTATGCTGTTATAAAAATAATTTAATGAAATTATTCTTCCCATTTGCATTCATGGGCTGCCTGTATTCAGGCACTGTAAGATGTGCTAAATTGCACTGAGCTGTGGTGGAATAATTCTCCGTGCTGTATCTCTGCCTGAGGACTGTGCACCTCGATGGTTTCAGTTCCCATCAAAATCAAAAGGCGGGGAAGTGTGCTCAGTATGTTGCAAGGAGTACTGAACACAACGTATGGCTTTTGACATCACTGTCCTTTGTGTTTTGTTGATAAGCCTGTGACCTAGGCATAGGTGAAATTATTTTCCTGTCCTTATCTAAGAGGACCAGTTTCTGCTTTCAGTGAAGTCCTTCACGTGACATCCTTTGCGATTGCTGGTGCAGAATGTGTGCCTCACAGATTAAAGTTTCTGGGTGATGCCTTAATTAAAGTGCATCCTCTCTAATCTGCAGTGATGTCTGTTTATTTCAAAACTAATTACTTCATTATGCTTTCCTCTGCTAAAAAATCTTTGGTGTCTGAATGAGATGCCAAACTCTGAGGCAAAGATCACATCTAATGAGATAATTTTATGTTTGCTAAATAATGTATTAGGAAAGAATCTTGTGAATAAAATATAGGCTGAAATTTTGTGATTCAGTTTTGGCTATAGGTAAAATGTTACAATTTATCCCACATTTGCAGTCATAAATAATCTTTTTTCCTCAGATTCATAAATAAATCATCAACTGAAATACAACCCGCTACCCATACAGTCTCAAATGTTATGAATGCAATTTCTGACTTGATTATGATGGAATAAACAAGAACTTCTGGATTTAAATCAATTGCAGCAAAGCTTCATATATACGATTCTTTTCTTCACAAGCTTTGTGTATGGAAAGAACTGCAACATCCCTTGAGACTATTTTGAAGGCATTTTTCCTCAAAGTTACAAGGGTAACTTTCTGACCAAGATCACCCACCCTATTCTGGACCCTTCTGTGACAGATAAAGATGAGTGGTCAGCCAGGGAATGGTACTCACTGCTTGCTTATATTTAAAATGGGCAAAAAGAGAGCATACTTTTACATAGTTTTAGTTTTTCAAAACAACTAGTTTCCCAAAGGTGAAGAAAACACAGTGAGGCTGATAGTGAGATTTTAAAAAATGAGAAGGAGCAAATGTGATGGAGAACTGTGAGGTCTTTGAAGAAGAGCTCATTTAACCAAAACCCTGTGATTCTAGTGCTGAGAAAGATGACAGTATTGCCTGAAAGGCCATCCAGACTCTGAAAAAATGAAAGCAGCAGTTAGGAATGAGCAGTGATGTACAGTCAATAAAAAAGTGTAATGTATAGTGATGAATTACAGGTGAGAATTTGTGACGAGGGGAGTGGAAGTGGGACAAAAAGACATGACAGAGAGTTCTTTCAGGTCCTTTCCAGCTGGCCACAAGGCAATTTGAACTTTCCATTAGCAGCTTTATAGCTGCTACAAAGCCAGTGCTGGGAGCGGTGTGACTCGTGGCATCAAACTTCACAACCCGTGACAGGTTATAAAGTGGGTACGTTTGGTACTGCACTGGTGCAAGGGGACTAGAACCTCCGAGCTTGCATGCCGTCCCTTTCAGACAGCAGCCATTTAGCCTGTAAAATCATACACACACATGAGATTCCCAAGAAAGGGTCAGACATGCAAAACAGTTCTGAGAAATCATTATGTCCCCCTCCTCCAGGCACATGCGTGGTGACATCTGGTGGTCGTCTCTGAGGGTCCCTCAGAGGAAGGCTCCGAGTCGTCCTCGCGTTGTCCCCTTGTTACCTTTGGGGCTGAATGCCTGCCAGGAACTGCACAACCTTCTAAGACCTATTCGACCCATGCCTTGTGCAACTCCCTCTGATTGCCTTTTGTTTCTGTTGGCCAGTTAACTGCTTGGTTAAGCACAATGATGTCACAGACCACCATGCATGCTTCCCCTTTTGTTTCTACAAAAGAATACCTAGTCAACTATTTTAAGCATTTGCTAATTTTTAACTTCTGCTAAAAATGACCTTCCTTGCTTCTCTGTGTAGTGTTAAGTCTGGCTAACAAGGCTCCCTATATCTAAACACAAATTCCCTAAATTTACCTGAATTACCTAAATCTCATAACAGGTGTCTGCCATCACCCAGCATCCCTTTGAAAAGCGTCATGGGCTGCTATGAGCTTCTCAACAGTGAGAGCAAGCCTTGCTTTGCTGCTCCACAGAAGAAAAGGAACAGCTTCCGAGAGAGGACTGTCATTTTCTCCCTGACCTTTCTCTCAGGACTGAGCAAAGCCTGTTCCAACGTGGCACAGGCTTTTCCCTCCCTTGCATAGGCACCTGGCAGAGCTGTCAGTGGCAGTGGCTAGCCAAGGTGGGGACTCAAAAGTGGGGACAGTAGTGGGGTGCACAGTCCAGATCCCATGGGACCAGGCAGCCTGGCATGTCCCTGACATCTGGGGGTCTCAGACCCTCCTTGTGCAAGGTGGCCCTGGAACTGATCAAACAAGCTTCTGTTTAACACACTTGGAGTGAGAAATGTCAAGAGTTCAGTCTGCTGAGCTTACCTTAAAGGATCTCTTGAAGTGGCTCGAATGTGGTATTGAAGCATTTTCACAAGAAAAAATACAGTTATAAAGGGGCTCTTAAGTCTACATGAAAAAGGCTCTGAGAAAGTATTGTTTGAGAGCTGAAGTTCACAAATTCCAGTTGGATAGTTGGGGATCTTGTTTTCACATGGAAAGTAACTAACTGAACAAGACAAATGGATCCCTTCTGGAAACTTAGGTTTAACAAAACGCTATTAGGCTTCAGCATGCAGAATATACTGGGGAAAATGAGAGAAATTTAATGGTCAGGGACACGTAGGAGGTCTGATCAGGTGAAGATCTAATTAACATGAGATTTTGAAACCCTGTCATCTGAAGCTCTTGCCATCAGCTTTGTAGTTCCATCCATGTATATAATAACCTGATGCTTTATGCACAAAAAAATGTGTTAAAATTGCTGTGCCAGAGAAATCAGTTTAGGTTTCAGTTTGTGTTCTACATTTTAAAAAAAGCTATCACCTTGTATAAGTGATATAACCTTAATACCTAATAATTACAAAGAAGGGCAAAGCTTTTAAAAGGCACAAAAAAGGATTAATTAATATTATGACAGTTAATGTGTTGATGAAGACTAGACCTGGATGGATTCATGTTTCATTACTGAGCATGAAGAATGAGATGAGTCCCATGGGGATCTAAATACCTGAAAGTCATCCTACTCGGAAAAAAGGCAGAACTCCTTCTGTGAAGCCAAGTAGGGCTTCAGCCCTTTCTTCTCCTTGTTGTCCATGGACAGTGCAGTAGACCTTTTGTGCAGAAGGCAAGAACATAAAGAAGAAGGAAGCATCGTTTCAAAACCTTTCCCAACCCATGCTGTTGCTGGAATGCTTCACATCTTTGGCAAACTGCTGCCCTCATCTTCAGGCTGTAGAGGGCTTGCTCTCTCTTTCTCATGTTTTCTGTTTTCAGATTTGAGAGTAACTCACCCCAATTCCAACCATGCCCGTTTTTCTTCCCACCTCCCTCTCCTGTCCTCAGTTGCCCAATGGCTCCTGAACCACAGCTTCCCCTCCATGGACTACAAAGGGGAGGAACTGCTGCCAAAGTCACACACCCTGACACATAGCAGCAGGTCTGGCATGGACTTAGCCTGACCCTCTTGTAACCCCTTTTAAGAACTGCTGATGTTTTCTTTTTGGGGTGTGGGTTTTTTTTTTCTGTTTTGTATATGGTGGGTTGTTTTTGGGGGTGGGATTATTATTATTATTATTATTATTATTATTATTATTATTATTATTATTATTACTATTTTGCTCAAGGAGAAGAGCAAATCCAACAAAACCTAGTTTAGTCTTCAGTGCAAGCTAATCCCAATGTTCCTATGAATTTCAGGGTGGCAATGGTATGCAGTAATGGTGATACTGATTTTTCTAGGCAGCTTTAGATTTGTTACCATCTCACCTGATAAGAGCTGACACATATTCAACTAAAAACTGAAAAAAAAATTAAGCACCAGGAAGGGAAAAAGGATCACATACAGGGAAAATCCCGAATGACCCAGGGCTGTTGCCTGTACCAAGAGCCCAATTGGCACAGTTCAGTGGTAATGTGTAGAGAGCTGAATTATTTTTTGTGGTACAGGGAAAATGTAGAAAATCAACATGGAAACTAGAGATGAAAACAGCTCAGAGTTCTGCTTCTTTAAAGTCTCCTAATGCAGAACACTAAGTCTTTCTCTCTGATACCTTTTTTCTGGCCACGCTGATTCACAATATACCACTTGTGGCTTTCCTAAACATTTTGGTGTTTTATGATTTATGTTTTTTATTTTTTATGAGTTTATGATTTTTCTATAAGTTTTGTGATGATGCTGTGGGTTTTAATCTGTGCCTCAGAACAGATGCTGGAGAAAGCTACAATAATTCTAGCGTAACAAGCCATTATGTAGTGCTGTGAAACTGTGATGTTTTACCTTTTTCTGGTTTTCTACATTCAGAACTGCAAAGGTACAGGTATTTGCACTGGAAGGGCTGTCAAAGAGCAGCTCTATTCTTGTCATAGCCTTTCAAACAATATGTGTGAACACATCTGATTTGCCTCTTTCATTCTCATCTCACTGGGATTCCACTCCAGTTCCTCCTTCTTCTTTCCTTGTGTCCTGAAGGAATGTATAAAGCTGCTCTTTATGCAAGTAAAAAGGCAGCACACAGGGTGGTTTTTTTTTTTTACTTTTCTACATAGTTAATTAAATGCTTCTAGGCAAACACACTGTGTCTACACAAACCCTGCAGAGCCCCAAGACACAAGGACCTGAATCCCCCTGGGCTGTGGAAGCAGATTTGTTCTGCACCTGGGTGGAATGCTGAGCTGCTCAGTTTGGAGAAAGGAAGGCACATCCCTTCTGGTTTGAAAGAGAGCCTACTTACCAGAAGCACCTTGCTAGCTTGCATGCCCCTGTCAATCCAGCACATGGAGATACACCACTTCCTAGACAAAAACAAGATCCCTGGTGCTGAGGCTGAGATCACACCCTGAAAAGACACTCATAACCTATTTGACTTGTTGAAGCTCCTGGAATTGTTCCATTTCACATTCTTTAGCTGGAAATCACTAATGGAAAGCAAGGGCCAAATTTGGTCAAAGGACCAGCTTCAAGTACAGCTTGGCTATAGGCAGGAGAGGACAAAGTTCTCCCTGTGCTCAGGTGAAGAACAGACTTCCCAGTAAGTCCTAGGTAGTCTAGTTCTCCTCTTAGCCAGGTATCATTTTATTTTTCTGTAGTCTTCTCTAAACTGTGTTGATGGAAATAAAAACACAGTATAGTTTTCTGTTAATTAAAACTTTTCATTAGTTATGTAGGTCATTGGGAAACAAAAAAGTAGTTCAAACTCCACCCTCCCTGTGCTGCCAGGTTTTTTTAATGAAATGTAATTAGCACTAATTGGTAAAACTACACTGATGGCTGGTTATTAAAGTTTGTGTATTGGTCCCAGATGTGGTTTTACGGCTGTCAGTGCTAATGGCTCAGTGAAGGAAAAAGAATGATCCTTTCATATGCCTGTCATTTTCTTCAGAGTGTGCTTGTGTGTGCATGTCCCCAGCTTACAACAAGAGTTATTACATTTAGGGAAGGGAAAGCCTCTTCAGTCCTGACTCTGCAAGAATCTGGATGCTTTCAGCTCTCATCTGAATTCGGTGGGAGTTGAACACAGCCAGCACTCGGCATCTGCAGAATTGGAACTCAACCATTTCAGGGCTGCTTTTCTTAAGCCATTGTAATTGTTAGTGGTTCGGAATTTATCAAAATAATTATCCTCCTAATTGAATACCTGTTCTTTAAAGCACACTTGTGAGGCAAGCCTCTCTTCGAAGCAATCACCTTAAAGTATTCTGTTTAGAATAATTGCTTTCCTGCAGTCCTCGCAATTACGGAATGGACAGCAATCACCTTCCTGAGGCAGACATAGGTGAGAAAGCTGTCCTTTCCAGACACGGATGAAGTGATGAAATCAAGATTTCCAATACAAATCTACCCAGAGAGAGGAGGTGTGTGGGGTAGCCTCTCACACACTCAAGCAAAGGGAATGCCATGGTGATGAGGAAGGACTCCGGGCATGTTCTAGTAGGGACCAAAGCACACTTGGAAACAGATTAGAAAATACTCAAGAATGCTACTGTTAGACATCAACAATGACATCCAAGAAGATAAAAGCCTTTATCAGAAAAGCATCTGTGCAGTCTTACATTGTTTAATTGTGTACTCCTCCACAGGTTACCCACACACCCCTTCACTTTGTGAAATCTCCTCTTGTTGATATTTCTAAGTTAAAACAGAAATATCACATACTCCATGAAGGTATGAAGAAATTGCCTGAGTGGCTTATCTCATTCCTAAAGGGATAAAATCAGCAGATTAGCATGTTTGTTTGAAGATGTTTGAAAACTTGAGCCTGTTAAGAGTACAAGAAATGCCACATATCATAGTCTATTATCTGCCATAAGGACATGACAAAGTCATTATTAAATCTTAGCTAGCCTGGAACAGTTTTGTGCCTCACAAGTTACGCAGAACTCCATTTAGCACCCTCCTGCATTTCACTGGATGATACTGGAATTCTTTTTCTTACTTGCACATGCAGAATTGTGTTTAGCAACATCCCTATGGGCTGGGGGGCTGGGAAGCAATAGCTCTTCTTCCCTGTGGCCAGTGAAGAGGGAAGCTGATCTGTGGCCAGGAGGTCTGGAGGATATACTACAGCGGTGTGTACTTACAGCCTGGAATGATGCTCTGCCAGCTGAATCTCAGTGCTAGTCCCTGGTTGCCATTTTATATTTTAAAATAGTTAACCACAGACTTCTGTGCTAAGCTGTCCTGGTGCTGTTTTTACAGCCTAACATGGCCACAAGGAAATTATCTCATTACCCTCCATTACAATCACCACTACTCCCTTTCCACCCTTGCTGGAATCGACTCAAAGGACAAAACTTGCCTACCTAGGAGTCACATCACTAGGATAATTCCTTCCGACCTTGTTTTTGAGCAGGTAACATATGGAGAAAGAGAACTTTAATAGGAGAATCCACCCCTCTCCGAGAGATATTTAACCACATGAAGATACAGTGACCAACATTTAGGGTTACATTTTTGCCAGCAAGTTAAAGTTACCCACGACTCTCATGCAGTGAGGCCAACTGGCACAGGAAGGTTGATGTCCATATCACTGAAGTCCTTTACTTTCAGAAACTGAGAAGCTGTACACAAACCACCATTCAGAAATAGCCTCTGGTGCATAGCGTCTCCTGAATCAGACTCGGAAGAGTGTTAGGTACCCCAAGCTAATGCTGGGATAACAATTTAACAATACGGAGAAACGAGATGTCCCAGAACTGTGTAATACGCTCAAGTACATGTAGTGTCAGCGCCTACAGTGTCTGTAAGCTGACAAAAGCCAAGCGACATAGGTTTAAGCTCCTTCAGAGCAACACATTTGGTTGCTCAGCAGCTGGATGAATGCTCTGTTAGCATTGTCCAGCAGATGTGGGCAGAACGACATTACTGTGACCTAGCTCGCACAGTTTGCTCCCAGAAAGCCCAAGCTGGCTGGCATTGCTGAGTGCCAGATGGTGCGGGTCACACGCAGCCCTGTGTGCGTCTCCCGGTCCTGGGCTGGCTCAGGCTCTTGAGCTGCGGGGCATGGGACACGGCTGGAATAGCTGCAGTAGCGGGTGTCCTAAAGCTTCACATGGGAAGGAAAGAACCAAATGAATTTCAGGATATTGCAGGCTAAGAGCGAGCTGTTTTAGTTACTGGGGGAGAGACGTGTTGGGTATTTGGACATTAGAGCCTCACTTTCATCTGATTCCTACATCAGATGCTGAGCAGCAATTAGGCAGTGTCTTCTCACTCACTGGTCTTGGTCCCAGAGTATCCGTGCTGCACTCGTGCCAGTTCATTCCTTAGCCCTTTTCTGAACTGAATTTATTTGTTCCCTTTGAGACAGTACCTGTCTGCATTTCTGGAAGTAACACAGTCCAGAGACCTTCCCAATGTGTAGTGTAGCATGGTTGAAACCCCTCCAAATTTAGTTCCCTCATCCCCATTTTGTCCTCATGTTGCACCCTTGGTCCTCGAGTTCTGACCTGCGTTGCGGCACCAGCTGTACAACCCCACTGTCGGGATCACACTGGGCTGGGGATGGCACAGGCTCTCGCTTTGCCTCAGACGCTCGGAACAGACCCCTCTAGGCCTTCACAAACACAAAATGATTATATTGTATTAAGGAATCAGGGCCAAACGTCATATAGGGAGGCATGTTCTGTAGTCCCCAGCAGTGTGGACGTGGCTGTTCTTGTCACTCAGACTGGAGTGAATGACCACTTTTTGGGTTGGATGCATTTAGCTGCTTTTTTTTTTTAATCTAGCCTTTTTTCCAGCACAGATCTCAGAATAAGATAATCAAACAAATGAGTGTAAATGGGAAGATAAAAATAAGATAATTAAATAGATGAGTGTGTATGGCAAGATAAAAATAAAATCCCATAACTTTAAGGATGCACACAATGTTTTACTCATGAAGATGATTTTGAAGCCCTGAGAGAAGATAAACTGTAAGCCCACAAACAGCCAAAACCTAGCTGGGATGCCCACCCGACGGTTGCTAGAAGCAGCCAGGAACCTGCTGTGCACACCAGCAGGAGGGGAGCTAAAACCCCCTCCCTCTGACGAGGGTGATGCCAGCCAAAACCTCTCACCACACAGTAGCACCCACAACCCACGACAAGGAAGCAGAGATCTCCCCTCTGCTACTGGCATTGCCTCGATGTTTATATGCCTGAACAACAGGGACCTGGGTTTTTTTGGTGGGTGTAGATGAGCACTTGTCTTTGTTCTGGGGGATGGCTGCTGACAAGAGGTGATTTTAGCCACAGCAGCGGTGCAGGGAGCTGGAGGCACATACAGAGAAAAAAAAAAAAATCACACTATCTCTCTGACTCATTTCCAGCCCGTCTGTGCCAGCACTGGTGAGAGGTTATCCCCACCAGAGGAGATTCAGGGTCAGTCCTCACAGGTTTGAGGCACAGCTGTAAACTTGCTTAAAATAAATAGCAGATGGGTGACTAAGTATAGGAAGGCACAAAATCACAAAATCTGTGACTCTGAAACACGGGGTGTGTGTGCGTGCTGAAGTTGATTATGGATGTCAGTTCTGGTCACTGAGCTGCTGTAGCCCTTCAGGCAATATACCCCTTCCAGAAAGTCCAAGCCAAAGTGAAGCACCTCCTTCCCCTCTGCTTCTCTGCGGGCGGGATTGCCTCAGGCTCCATCCTCCTCTACTTCTTACTGCTTCTGACAGAGTTTGGGCTTTCCTGTGCTGCAGAAGTCCTTCCTTGCTGTTGACAGGGATGCCCACCAAAGCTCTTTGCATCCTGGGGGTCAGCCCCCAAGCCCTTCAGCCGCCACCTCCATCTCACTTCCCATAGCCACACATTGCTTGGCAAGAGGTGAATTTTTGCAATTCATTAACATTTTGAAGAAGAGCCATTGCACAAGCGTGGCTGTGGTCCCTCAGGCTAAATGGCATCAGGAGAGCAGCCACACACGTGGGGAAAGGAAAAAAGTGCAGTAAGGAGGATTAAGTAGTGCCTGTCAACACTGATGGACATTACTTCATCACCTCTTCCTCCTTGGAAGGCCAGTATGGAGCCGGTGCAATGCCCCCACCCCTGCCAAACACAGACTTAGTAAGCCAGTGTTGTCCATTTCAGTCAGTGCAAAAGAGGAACAGTGCTAGCTTACTAGTATCTTGACAGTATCTTTTGCTATTTCAACGTCATAAACTAAGGCTATCAAGCCAGTGACATAAAAAAGACCCTCCTATTACAGGGAACAGGAATTACTGTGTTATGCTCTGTCCTGCCACGTGTAGCAGCCAACAGCTTGCTGCTTCAGAAGAACCATCTCTATCATGTAACTGTGCCTGTGTTGTATTTGCTTGGCTTGGAAGAGCTATTTGTAAGCTGAACCCTGTCTTTGGGCTGGACTGGTGAGGTGAAAACTCACCTGGTCAGGAGATGAGGCTTGGGTGAAAAGGCTCCGTAGTTTCCAAATTTTCGGTTTAAAAGGAACAGCAAAGGTATCTCAGAGATAAAAACCTCTTGTAGCTGAAAACTGGCCACATACTTTTCCTTTCTCAATGGAAGACTTGGTTTTTTTTTTTTTTTGCTACGAGATGCCCATTCTCTCCAGGGGAGAGTAAAGAGATAGAGAACGACACTTCTTACATTGCTCTTTGAACTGATAAGCGATACACTGATGTGAGCTAAAATCCCTCTTGAATAGCCTTGCGTTTTAACTCAGAGGAGGCAGCATTTGGTAGAGATGAAACATTGGAAAGCAGCTCCATCTATATATATATATACATTTACCAGTACTGACTACTGACTGTGAAGCGTCAGGATGTGCTATTTCCACACACCATTAGCAGGACCCCGCATCACTCTGGGTCTGGGTTTGCACTGAGGCCAGGTTTGTTTTGTCACAAATGTGCCTTCTCCTCGTCCCGTTTTCTTCCCCTCGCTGTGTCCCAGCACTGTGCTGCAGACCTTGATGTACAAACATCACCCCTGCAACCTTGTCAATCAAATGACGGACTCCACATCCTCTGGACAAGGGAAGGCCTGCAATGCCCAGGGGAGGGTAAAGGGGCAATACCCCTAACTTGGTGCACTGTAAATGGTGCCAGGAAACGCAGAGTTATATATCGCAGCTGTTTAAGCACCAGGAGAGTGTCCAATACGGAGATTCGTGGCTGTGAATTTTGCAGACTGACCAAATGGAGTTGGGTGCCGCTTTCCAAAGGGCAAACGGCTCAGCCGGCAGGCCTGGGCACGCTGCCCTTCCCCAGCCGATGGCCGGGAGCGCTCGGTGCCACACCTTCGCACTCCCGCACACGGGGAACGATGCATCACAGCCGCTGATAAAGCACACCTCGTCTCCAACCTCCTCCGTCCTACCTGATGAAGCATGGGGCATCTTAAAGGGGCTCCCTCGGAGCTGCCCACCACGAAGCCCCTTTTGAAGTGAAGACGACCAGCCACTCCCGGGAGCGCAAGCCTCGGCTTCTCGATTCTCTGCCCTTGGAAGTGTTCCGGCGCCCCGGGAGCGGGACAGTGAGACCCTTTCCCTGCCCACCGACCCCCTCACCGCCCCCCCACC
>VXBZ01010303.1:401906-433787 GCA_013399135.1 Heliornis fulica | reverse complement strand
CGGGGCCGGCGGCGGGCGGTGAGTGAGCGGCTCCGGCCCCCTCCTCGGCCCGGCACCCGGGCCGAGCCACCGCGGAAACTTCCTCCCCCAGCTCACGGCTCTCTCCGAGGGGCGCGAAGCGTCGCCCTGTCCCCTGTCGTCATTCTCTCTCCCCCCCGCCCCTCTGCCCGCGCCGAGGGCGCGCAGCCTCTAGCACCCGGCGTAGGGACACCCTGGAAAGGGGGAGCCTCACCCCGGCCCTGATAGGGAGCGCCTTCCACCCCCCCCCAGCCCCCCGCGGGTCGCTCGGACGGCTCTCGGTGCTCAATCCCCAGGCAGCTGGGGAAGCAGAAATCTGGGGAGGAGGCAGGAGGTTTCGGACCGAAAACAGAACGGCTGGAACGTCCTTCAGCACCCTCCTACCTCCCGGAGGCACGACCCAGCCTAATCTGGCCGTTTTCGTGTTAATTACGTTTTCACACCGTCGCTTTAAATTGTTGAGCCAGTGAGATATTTTCAGCAGGTGCATTTAATTACAAAATTGCTTTAAATTATTCCGTAATTAGACTTGGATTGCTGGAAAAGTCTAAGAGTAAACTGCCTTGCTGTAAAATGAACTTAGCTGCAATAACGGGAGCGTCTTTGCATTTCTGCTCCGGCGTGGAATTACGTGTTTGTGTTGGGGGAATAAGCCATTTTACGATTGAGTCACATCACTAATGGCAGGCAGAGTCCAACAGAAAAAATTGCCCCGGCTCTTTCTCGTGCCACAGACTTAACGCCAAAATTTTCCAAGTTGAACGCCTAAGCTCAGGTGGCTCCGATCCAGACGCGTTTTCTGTCACTGAGTGTAGACGTACAGAGATAGAGCTGAAGAGGACCTCAAGAGGTCGTCTTGTCCATCCTCCTCCTGATGTGATTCAGTCCTCATTTTCTCTCTCGAGGCTATAATGCCATTTTCCAATAGAAATCCTGTGACTGCAAATGTGATTCCAGCTAAACAAGCTTTTAAACTGCTGCGGTCTCTACAAATCCCTCTTTAGAAATCAATGGTGCTTTTTTTTTTTCCCCTCTGCAACTGCGTTACCCTTGGTTTCCTGGCCAGCTCGCGTCTCAGCGCGGCGATGCCATTCTGTCGGTCCCGTGCTTTCCCTGCTGTTGGAGTTGTGAGTTCCTGCCCCTCTCTAACCTCCTTCTTACGCCTCCATTCATAAAAATAAGATTGATCCAAGGCCCCCTCCTCCCCGAGGCCATGTATATCCTGCAGTTTGATTGTCAGCGTTTATTTAGCTAATTAGTGCGTGAGGTTCCTCAAAATATGGTTTATATCTCCCTTGAATGTAGTAGCTCTCGTCACAGCCTGCAATAATTTCCTGTGTGATGCTGATTGTTATTAGCACTGCTGCCTTTCACCTTGGTAGTGCAACTAATTCTATACAAATTCCATTTGTAAAGCGTTTAAGGATCTTCCAAAAATTACGGTTTTGGATCCAGAGTCAAGGAAAAGGCAATGCATTGGATGATTGCGTATGGTTAAAATAACCAGTGGAAAATATTCATTCATTGCTGTTTCTGAGTTATTATTGCTATTATTTCCCGGCGTGGTTGTGCTTGGAAGTTAGGTACTACTCAAATACTGGCAAATGGACAGTTCCTTTCATGGGATTGGATATGTGGTGGTTGAGGTTTTTCCCACCCCTGCTTATTTAGTAAAAGTAATGAGTTTAGTTAGAACAGAGGACTGTAAACTAGGACCCCTGACATTTTAGGCTCTGTTTTGCCTGTGAGTGAGCTTACTGTGGTTATGCAGCTTCCCATGAAGGCTCAGCTTTTGGCTCCCCAGCCTGTGACCCAGGATTTGAGGACTCCTGAGAAACCGTTGACATCGACCAAGTTTGTGGTTTCCTGTGATTGTTGAAAAATCTGGTGCCTGTAGCACTCTTGTTTTGCAGATTGCGTACCCAGACAGAAGGCACCCAGCATCACTGAGTGCTTTGGAAAGTGAAGCTCCAGTCTCTCTCCCTATCTTCTCATTATCTGTTAAATAAGGATAATCATACTTCTTTCGGAGATTTCAAAAGAGCTTTGATGACATTTACTGAAAATACTATGGAGGTGGAAAGAATTTGTTTCAAAAGCTTTAGAAAAACAGCAGTGACAATATGCTGAAATAAAAACTATCTCATGTATTAAATACTAGAAAATGAATAGTTTAGGGTTATTTCTTTATATAAAGCAATCCACAGCTTAGACTTTGGATCCTATTTATAGCTTCCTCCTTTCCTTAGCTGATGCCAGGATTCGGCTCCTGTAACGATCCTGTCATGACTTGTGTGACGCCTGATATTTTATATCTGACTAAACTCTATTGATTGTCACATCCTACCATTTCACCCAGAATCAATACAACTTATAACTTTTTTGTTGTTGTTGTTCTTGTCAATAACCCTACAGAGAATAACTCTGTTTAGTACGTTCTGACTTTCTCAAAAGTGGATCCAGCAGAAAATTTGCTGTAGAAGTAATCTCAAATGAACAAACCTTTCAGCTATTGATATACCTCATCCCTCCCTAATGTCTGTAACTTGGCTACTACCAAGGATGAAGTAAATATCTCATAGTTCAGCTTGTGGCTTTCGTCTAATCATCTTTGTTTATCTTGCTTTTTGCTAAAATTCCATAGCATAGGGATGAAAAAAAAAAAAAGGAAAATAAGAAAGCATGAACAGAGTCATTCAGACTGCTGTCCTGTCCCACAAGGACACAACCCCATAGAATAACCAGGCTGTATGATTTGCAGGCAGCATCGCTTCACATCGGTAGGTGCTCTTAAGATGGGAAGTACTAGACATTGTGTGTGATAGTAAAGATACTTGGCATGCTGTGATGCCTTCAACATTATAATGAACAGTGTGGGGATTTTTCTAGCCCAGAGCTGAATAATTTTTACTGCCTCGTGGTTTTGCTGCATTTGAATGAGGTCTTGGTTATTCCATTGTTATAGTATCTCATCACTGCCTTTGAGTGTAGTGGTGACCAACATGTCCCACATGTTTCTGAGGGTGGTCGACCTGTTTCCTTGGAGCAGTACCAAATCTTGTGAGTGCTGATGATGCGGGCCCAAACTGGGCTTATTTTTTGTCTACCTACAATTGTTTTTGGCAAGAGAAGACAGCCAAAGATTCCTCCTAACTGCCTTGCATACATTTTTTGGATTATAAAGAGCGTTTTCTGAAAAATCAGAATGTTTTCTGATACTCACTAAGTCTGTAGGTGATGTCTTTTGCTCACTCCCTTGCTGGGTGTCTTTTTTTTTTCTTGACAGTGCCTGTCAAGCAAAAGAGACATTTCAGCTTCGAGTTCTCTGTACATTTGATGAAATCATCAGTTACTTTGCAGGATTGTTCCTAACCTCCAGGTCATCGGAGACGGACCATATTTTGGAAGGAATTAATCTTTCTCACCGTCACACGATCTTATTCTCAATCCCAGATCTGCCTCCTGCAACCTCCGTCCCCTCACTGCAGACTTAAGTTAGCAGTTACCCATTCTGATTGCAAATGGCAAATCCATGACGTCATCGGATGGCAGCTTGTTGTCTGTCTTAGGGGCGTACCCTGCCTCTAACCCTGGAAAAGGTGGGCGTATTAGAGTAATTTTACATCAGGATTTTAGCACAGTGCAAATAAGGATGTTTATCCCATGTTTAGTACGGGATTCAGAGACTGAGGTTAACTTTGCTTCTCTGTTTTGCTGCCTTACTCATAGGACTACAGCAGAGTATCTTTGATCTCTGTATTAGGGATCATTACAATTTTAGAAGAATGAATTAATTATGCTTTGCTTGATTTTCCCATTTGTGAAGGAGATAAGTGACATATTTCATGGACGTGTTGTGAGGTAGTTTGAGAACCTGCCAAAGAAAATGTTACAGGAATGAGAAGTATATATCTTAATGAAGTATAAACTGAAGTTTACCAAAGTAGGGGGTTGTTTGTGACTTTTGTTTTTGTTGTATGGATAAAGAATTAAATATTATTACCAGAGTTAGGAAGATGCTACATTTTTTTCTTTACTTTTACAGCTTCTTATGGATTTATAGTGTTGATAGTGTACTCCATTTTTTCCAAATACTATCTACTTTGGTGTAATATTTTTTTTTTTACAATAAAATGCATGTTATGAAAAGTTGAAACCTTGTATTCATACTGTGGATGTCAGTGAGGTTTTAGGCAAGATAAAAGTGTGGCCCAAATTCATACTTGCTGAATGCCAGTGCACACATGAATGAAAAACTGGGCTGCACTTGGCGGTGAAACTAACTTAGCAAAGAAACCCAGGGGATATAGTAGTACAGTGCATACCATTTGATTCATTAAGTGTAGTAGTTTCCTTCATTAACAAATTAAGGGGACTGAATGCAGCAATTTAACTGTGAAACCAACATCTCCTCACTTTGTTTTACATCTTCTCAGTTATTTTCTTCAACCTGGAAGAAGCATCACATTATTACAGGCTGTAGATTTTCATAGTGGAGTGGTTTGTAGCAACAGTTTTTAGCATCCGCACTTATCTTCGGACTGTCTTGCCGCATTGCCTCTGTTGGCGCTGAGTTTGGGCACCTGGTTTTCAGAGGGGGCTCCTGATGGCTGTTCCTGAAGCACTTGGCTGCTGATGGATTTATCTGAATCGGAGTGTTTCTTTCTCCACGTGCTTAAAATGGTTGAAGAGGTTGTTGATACCATCTGTGATCACTGAGTTCCTGAGGGAGAATATGTCAGATGTGTTTCCATGCTTGGGATGGGTGATCCCTGAGTCATGTCAGCTTTCACACTGGGTATTGGCCATCCTGGGATGCTCTTCTGCTTGTTAGTAAGGTTTTTTTTGCTCCATAAGGAAGTTCCAGAATTTACTGGGAGCATTTCTGTAGTAAACAAGCCTTACTCTTGTCAGTATGACCAGTGTTAGAAAATAATATGTGGGTCTTTTCGGCCAGTGACACTACTTACCTTTGCTAAGCATAGCTCATCAAAAGAAATAAAAAACCCGACTGACAATATTCTTGCTTGTCATAGGTTAGCAGTTGCAATAGTGATAAACATGTGACTATTTTTAATATAGCCCTTCTAATCCATACAGTTCAAAGCCATTTATAACAGGAAATAATTTTTATTATGCCTCTTCATAGATGGGGAAATGACTACAGAAAGATTAAATGACTTAAAGACATGCTGCACATAAGAAGCAGATCTTGTCATAGACTGGGAAGAGATCTGGATTTTTGTCCATCACTTTCTTCTGTAAATAGAATTTAGGGAAATTCCTAATCCACATTTCTATGATATGGCTTTTATAATAAGATTTTTTTTTTTTTTTTGCTGGGGCTCTCTTCTAGCTGAAATGAGCAGCAGATTTCCTATTCACATAAATTGCNATAATATATATATATAAAAGAAAATCTTGTAAATTAGGTTTGAGCTCTTAAAAACATTATCATGCAGTTTCTCATACTGCAAAGCGCATATTGATACGAGTGGGATTAATGCCTTGCTTGATCACATGGTTTACGACTAGAGTGTACACAAAAGGGCAAAATTAGGTAAGCATTACATGTGATTTTGAAATCATTCTAACATACTTGAGCAGTTAGAGAGGAGAAGAGTGCTGCATGACCAGGTAGCTCTGTGCAGACTGTGTCATGAGTTGCATCGCCTTATACTGCCTGTTGCAGTTTAGGAATCAGTAAATGTATAATGTGCGCCTGTAGAAAATTAGCTCAGCTTACAACTGTTTGCTCATGAAAATAGAAGCTGTAAGGTAAATGACACAGAAGAATGATACAGCTAGAAAGCGTCATGCAGGGCTGAGGGCGCAGCAGAGTTTCTGTGTTAGGCCAAATTCGGCCTTTAATAAAAATTTACCAAATGTGGGGGTGTTGTGGTTTTGCCCCAGCTGGCAGCTGAGCACCACACAGTGCTCTCTTTGAGGGCAGGGAAGGAAAGGGAGGGAAAAGAAAACCAAAGTCAATCCTCATGGGTTAGGGTAAGGACAGTTCACTGGGACAGCAGAGAGAGAGAGAATTAACAATAACAGGACTTTATAGCAACATACATGAAACTGGTGATTCACAATGCGATTTGTCACTGAACTGCACAGCTCAGACTGTATGGCTCAGATGGACCTCCCCCAAACTGCACATCCTCATCCTAAATCCATAACATAGCCCTACACCAGCTGCCAGAAAGAAAATTAACTCTATCCTAGCCAAACCCAGGACAGGGGGAGAGAAAGTTGGCTGAAAAGAGGAGAAAGGGCTTACAATAGATGAAAGAAAATAGGTGACGTTACTGAGGGTTAGATTATGAAGAAGTTGGGTTATCAAAGGTATCATGAGATAGTGTCCTAAAAATAAACTCCTTCCTACAGCACTAAAGACCAGACGGGATACAACACGCACATGAATCACAGCAATTGTTATATCACTGGACTCCCATTCTGGAGACCTACACTAAAAGGAAGAGGTTGTCTTTGAAAATGCAAAGCCTTCAGATCTTCTTTTAAGGTACTGCAGAAAGGCAGAAGCACGTGTGGTTGTTGATCTGTCAGGAGACAGGAGAGCACCATACAGATTCAAAAGGAAAGCTCCCACACATGCTGGGCGGGGGGACAGAAAGGGAAGCCTGTAAATGTGGCATCCTGTTCTCACTTTGTCATTAGTACCAGGGAATGAATGCACTAAACTACTATGGAACAAGAAATAAATTTCCATCTTTCTGGTGTGGGACAATAGACTTGAGAGCAGAGTCACAGAAATAGGATTAGAGAAGACATTCAAAGTACCTGTAGCTCATCCTCCTGCTGAGAACAGGACCCACATGCAATAGGAAGTTGTCATTGAAGGCTTCATGTTGGAAACTCTACAATCCCCGAGTATGTATTGCAGCGCTTTACTCTCTTAAACATGAAAAGGGTTTTTCTAGTGTCTAATTCGGATCTTCCTCGCTGTAACATAGGACTGTAAGGATTGACATCTCTACTTCCTCTGTGCTGCTTTCTGTCAGTGCACATCCACCAGTACTGTGACTTTGGTCATCCCGACTGCTCATGGTGGGTGGAATCCTGACTGCTCCAACCCAGCAAAGTGTTGCTGAAAAGTCAGGTATTAGTTAACAGTCTGCAGGGTAAAGTTTAGCTGTAACTGCCCTGCATTCATATGTTGCTGCCTGAGCAGAAGGAGCTATTGTGATTCTTCATCTAAGGTCACAGGAAGGTTTGTATTCATCGTGAGATCAGTTATCTTACCAGCAGCGACCAGAAAGGTCAGGTTTGCCTTGCTAGTCTGGAAGGGCTTGCAAGGATTTTCCAGAGTCACAGTTGGAAATAATCAGGAGTAAATCTCAGAGCCCTCCTATAAAAGATGCTTATTCACACAGTCTGATCTCCTTGGGGATATTAGACTGACTCTTTGTACTTGATCATGATGTAAACAGTATGGTTATTCTGGCACTAAATAGCACCCAAGTTAATTTGCATTTTACTTAGGTAGGCTGAGTGAATTCATATGTACTGAATAGCCCCACAATAACAGATTAGATCCACACAAAACCCAGTCAGTAGCTTAAGACTTCCATGTGTGTTTGCAAATAATTTTATATAAAATTTTTAGAAATGTCTGATCCAGTACCTGTGTTTCCAGTCCCAGTAAAATGGGTGCTGGTGGTGGGTACCCAGAGGGATTAGGTCATTCAGAAATTGAGTGGCACAGAGAGACTTCTGAGATACTAGTGTGAGTTGTGTTTTAAGGCTGAAGGAGAAATTTGAGCATTTTAGAGCAATGCTGAGAACAAGAGGAGCCCTGCAATAGTGTGGGGGGCTGAAGTCAACAGGACTACTTGCTTGAGTAAATCTTTTAGTTTTAAGAATTTCATGGTATAGACTATGTCTTTTTTTTCTGAAACTCTGTAAGTGTACTGTGCTATTCCTGTGTTAGTGTAGTAATGATTTGAATGATGAAAGCCATGGGTACTTAGGAGACAGACAGTCATTTTCTGTATCCTTCTACTTAGTTGACATTTTTAGGGATAGTTTGTGTATGTGATATTACTCAGAGAAAAAACAAATGATCCACTTAAAACTGAAAATAATTAATAAATAATTTGGTCTCCTGTAAATTTGACTTATAAAATACCTTGATTGCAATTACCAGCTTTGCAGTAATCTTGAAGGAATCAAGTTAAATGGCACTATCATGAGCAATAGTAAAAATGAGGATACATGGATGTTTGTCTTGGTCTTGTAAAATGCAGAACGTCCTTCTCTCCTCTGATGGGGGACCACAACCCCTGAAAAGTAGAGTCACAGCCGTTCTATGGGGATGCCACGCTGCTGTGGCTGCATTGCTGCCTCCTACTCTGTCCCTCCTTAGCTTCAGAGTTAACCATCCTGCGCAGTTCCTCCCATCGCTGATTTGTACATGCTCTCATTTTTGCACTCGTGTTTTGGTCTCTTCTCTGAGACCTGAAGTTCTTCTATGAAGCCGGGGAAGAAGTATGGAGGATACAGGCTCTCCTTTCATTAAATGTAACTCTAGGTTAATACCAGCTGGAGTTAACCAGATGAGCTCATCAGCTCATAGCTGGAGTCTATGACATGGTGTTGGTGGCACAGTCGTCCTCCCCCCCCCAATGCTGTAACAAGACCAGCTGCAGTTGTCTGGTGTCCCACCTCCTTTTGAAGTCCTCAGCAAGCCCTTCAGTCATAGGAGCAAGCAAGAAACAAAACAAATAGGCCCTACTTATGTCTAGAAGCATTAATGGGGTAGTTTTTTCAGAAGCAACAAAAACCTTTATTTACACACCTTATCAAGATTACACCCCTCTCTTATGTCTTGTGTGTCCCTATGCAAATTACACTGCTGTATTCTCATCTTTGGACAGCATTCAGATACCTCTCCTAGTGCAGCACCCACATTAAAAAGACTCTCTCTGCTATTTGATTCACATCCCAAAGAGTGGGGCTCCTGTTTCATACTTTAGCCCCTTCACCTTTGAAAACTGATGCTCAGAAATGGTCAGGCAGATGGAAGAACCCGTCTTTCAAGTCTAGCAGTGCCATTCACCGCTGATCACCTGTGTGTCATCTGCCACCATTGCCCTTACCCAGTGCATCTGCCTTAGAGACTGGGTCCAGTACAGTCCCAGGACTGATTTTGTCAAGACTAGGTCGGTTTCCAGAGGCAAGGATACTTTAGTCCAAAGTAAAAACCCCAGTGAAAAATATTCACCAAACAAAATTTGCAAATTATTGCAAAATATGTGCAAATTAAGCCAAACTCCAATATACCTACAATCTCTTTGGAGTTGGGTCATGGTGGGACACACCACTTTACAACAGCTGTAAGAGCTGCTGTGGAAGAAGTTGTAGGAAAGGGTGCATGGACTAGCAGAGATCATAGAGGAGGGATGATGGTGGGTGGTACATAACTGCATTTGCATACGCCCGTGCTCTAATCTGAGCACACACCAATGCTCACACTTAAGTGTGGCCTTATTAATCTCATAGGGGAAAAGGGGGAGAGAGATGTGTGATGTGCACTGGATAAGAGTAAGAAACTACCCCCCGCCCCCCCCAAAAAAACCCCCAAAGATATTTAAAAAAAAAATACTACTCTCATTGACAGTCATTTCAACCAAAGGTTCAGTCAAAGGTTCTTATGCTTGTTCGGAACATTTGCAAAGCTTCTTTTTACACTGCAAAATGGATGAGTGCTGCCTCTAATGCTTCTGTCTGGGTACAAAAGTGATACTAGAGTTATGTGAAGGATGGAGGACAGAATAGTGTTGGGTATATTTAGATTTTGATTAATTTTTATTTTATATAGAGTAGCATTACAGAGAAGGACCTCATTACTCATTTGAAAGAGAAATCCATCAGATAAATTATATTCACTGTGGGGAGAAGGATTTTGTCAAAATGGGGATGAAAGATGCCTTTTTGCAGTAGCCTTGATGTGATGGGATGTATGTTTCCCGGGTGCTGATAATGTCAGCATTTTTCAACTCTGGGTTCTGAGTAGAGTTTTCTTGGTTCTTCCAACAGGCTGAGAGGAAATCTATGCTGTTCAGAAAGGTAATGTGGCAACCAGTCCAAGTTTACAGGGATATAACTTGATAAAACAGGATGGGAAAATTTGCATTTTAAAACATTTTGGTTTAAATGCTGGCATTATTAGAATGTAAAAAAATTATAAGGGGGCACTCATTTAAAGTAGCTCAGGATTATGTCAGCTAAAGAGTCTTTGCTGCAGCACATAAGTATCACAGGTAAATGATTTGTTACTTTTGCTGTTCTGGCCTGCTTAAATCTGTGATTTAAAAATACAGATTTTCAGGGGAATAGTTATCAGTCTGGTATTAAGTCTGATAATTCTTTTTCTGAGGAAAGAATATAACAGTTCCCAGTTGCATCTGAGTAGTCATCTTAGCATTTGCTGTTTATGGTCACTTTTTGGCATACTTAATGTCAGTTTAATTCTTCCATTGCTTTGATGGAGAAAAAAAAAGTCCTTTGATCGTGTATCTGCTCATATATCATTTGAAAAAAATCTTTTCCATATGCCATTTTTTCTTTTGTAGTCAAGCGATTCTGTTATCATAACATCTCCGAAGTACAGAGCCAAAGCAGTATGGGGATCAGCATTTCAGAGCCAGTGAGACCGGCAGCTTACTGTGAATGTTAACACAATTTCTGCCTGGAAATATTGTTTGCTGTTTTTTCCCTGATCTGAACGTCTGTGGAAACATGGAATTTTTCTACTCACCAGCTTTCCATTTCTGCTGTGAATTTCCTTTCTCACTCTGAGGCAGTTGTTCAGGCTATGAGCACTCTGACTACCAGCAGCACTGATGGATTTCCTACAAGAGCAAATTTGGAACCTCTGTTTTATTTCCTACTTGACCTTGGGAGCAAAGGAGGTAGGGGTGAGCAGAGGTTGGATGAGATAAGAGATTTGGCCTTATGATGCAGTTCTAAAACAATGCCTCGCCCCAGTTTGCATGCAGGGTGGAAGAAAATCTTGTACTTAAGAACCCAGGGTGGATGGGGGTTGGACGTACAGCTTTTCCTTTAAGCATCTGAAGACCACTCATTTGGGCTCCCTTACAGCCTTGTCAGTCCATACTTATCTCCTCCCCTGACCTGTGAGTACTTACCTGAAAGCAAAACAGGCAGGTGGACTGGTGCCTTTCCTGGGAGATTCTCTGGGAATCTACAAGTCACTTAAAAATGTTTAATATATTTCTTTTGTATTTTGGATCACATGCAGCCTTCTGCAGATCATCTGGTCTAACTGTCCAGCTCAGCTAGCTTCTAAAAACAATCCTTCACCAATACTTTATAACTGTTTGCCTTGATCTGAAATATCAAAACATAAAAAGAGAGGGGAAAAAATAATAGACAGGGCTGTATTAGATGGGGAAAAAAGGGATCAAGGGATGTACTATTCAGAGGTTTATGCACAGCTTCCCTTTTCTTCCTAGTTGTAATGGTAACGTCAGTCCTGACTCTCTTACTGAATTTGACTGCATTAATTTTGTTTTTTACTCAACTGTCCTGCTGAGTTTTGAAACCAAGGGCTGATCAGTGCCCGATTCCCCAGTTGTCCTTACCAACATTTCATGAAGGAATGATTTCATACATGTAAGTGTAATGACCTGAATTTGTACAGCTAAATAGCAACACTGCTACTGGCATGACTCACTATTATTTTTAGCTCTGAAGGGGAGACAGGGAAGCAAAGGTTCATCTTTCAATACCAGCTGCATCTTTTGTTGAACAATCTGATATTGCTGAGAGGTTTAACCTTCATGTTTCTGTTTTTAATCAGACTTCTGCAAGACGTTACACATCTGTTTGCTTTCTTTTCATAGTATCTTCACTCCTTGAGAGAACAGCTCTCTTGTGCTACGGGCCCTTGCTTAGTATTTCTAAGGACAGAGACTTTGCAATTTGAACCGTTGCTAGAAACAGACAAAACAGAAAAGGTGACTGATTTAACTGAAACAGCAACATGGAAGTCTTTGGATTTGGCTTACACTAGTCAAAGCATAAATATTTTCTCCGTTTCACCTCAGGATGCTAATTATTATACGTTTAAAGAGTAATTTTCAGAGCTGAAATGTTTGGCAGCACTGATACAATAAAGGAAGAATCACATTTTCCTGTGGATAACTGATCCAGATTCAGAAAATTACACTGACTTCTGAAAGCTTTTGTTCCTGGCCTTGCAGAGTTCTGCAAAGCCTCACAGGTTGCATGGCCCCTGCCTCCCTGGCAGGGCTACCTGGGACACTGGCTGGTCATGAAACTCCTCTGTGGCAACCAAGCAGTACGAGTTTCTAACAGTAAATTTCTAAGTAAAGAGAAGTGGTGGTGCTGTCAGATTTGGAAAAAATCCCAAACCAAACCCGTGCTTCCATCTTAAAAGAGTAGATAAGTTACTTTGGAGTTTTAGAATTGCTTTAGAATTGGCTTAGATGCTGAATTACAATTAAAGTTCCTAAACTTGCAGTGAAGTGAAGTCCCTGAGCAGACATCTGAAGGTACCGTGAAGGTACCTGACAGTCCAGAGAGGTGCTGCTGCCTTTGGGATACTTGCTAAGAGTATGAGCAAAAACTCCACGTTCAGACTACACGGGGATTCGGTCTTAGACTGTAGCTCAGAATGGTGATGCAGCATATTTAATAAGGATATTACTGTTTGTACTTGAAGAAAAGATTTAATTATCCTTTCAATCACAGGGGAAACTGCACATTCTGAAACCTTTCTCCTGAAAAAAATCCTTACCACTATTTAAATCTAATTTGAATTATTTGGTAAGAAGAACACGATGGTGAATGTCAACTGAGCAATACTAGTATATTCTCTGTAATCGAGCCTTGTTCTGCTACATATGGAAGATCTATGTGAGCCAAGAAGGGAAGGGCAGAGAATAAGGAATACAGGGGAAGAATCTGCTTTGCATTATCAGGGGATTGCAAACTCAGATAAAGTAAGACACAGACATTTTGTCAAAGAAGTCGGGTATGTAAGTTTAAAGCTTGCTCTAGGCGGTTTTAACTTAGCCAGCACTTCCAGCAGCTGATAACCTAAAGTGACACTGACCTTGGCAGGCTTGCAAGGGTAAGCTTTACACAGGAATGAATTATTTCTTGATCAGTTGCTAAAATATATGAAGCACAGCCCAGTATTCCTTCCATATTGATTATGGATATTTCTTTTGTCCCAGAACAAACCTACCAATTGCAGATCATGGAAGTATTTGAGCTCTTCTGTATCCATTATCTAATATCCTGGAGCACAGTGTTGCCACTGAGCTTATGCTATGCTTCTTTCTCCTTGCTTTGAAGTTTTAATGCACGCAATAGGAAACACTGGTTTTCTTGAGTAGCAATGTGCACAATCAGGCTTTTTTCTGGGTTGTCTTTTCCTGGGCATTTGTGTCCAGGGGATGTTTCATGACCTTTGCTTGTGGACATGCAATTGCAATTGCACAGGTAGTTTTCAAGTACCATAAGAGGCTGCTTTGAGGCTCTCAGTGTTTAGAGACCCACTGGAGGCAATTTAGCCACAACATCACTATTTTTAATCCATCCTCTGTGTACTGAATCACTGCACCTCTTGCTAAATCTATCAGGGTCCGTGGGTGTTAAATGCTGCTAGGATGTAAATCCTTTTTCTTGTGAGGAGCTACCCAGACTTAGGAAGTGAAGTGCCACGGTGGGAACAGAGCTCGGTTGTACCCATCTCATGCTAATTGTAGCGATTTCTGTTAGCAGAATTGGGCAGATCTGGAGTCATGCCATACTCTGAGCCCTTTCCTGGAAGGTTGTGACCCAGCAGACAGAGCCTTGTGGTTTCTTGGATTAACAGAATACTGTCAATGCCATAAGTCCCACAGATAGTCTCGTTTTAAGCTTAGTATTCTACAGTGTCTGTATTAAAAAACAAAAACAAACAAAACCCACAACCAAACAACCAACCAAAAAAACCCCAAAACCCCACAACGAAAAAGCAGCACCAAAAATGTTGTCTTCTGCCTTAGGGAACGTGACAGCTGAATTGTCCCTTCTAGGTCTTCTGTTGAGTGACTTGCTGGGTTCAGAGATGCGTCTGCTCATGTTACTCTGCCCATCTGTTCTCCCTGTGTCCTGTGATCCCCTGAGCAGGCAGGGAAGAAAAACTCAGAAGACTTCTGTTCTCTCTGCTCTTCAGAGAAAAGAAATTGTGTCAACTGCAGTGCACTGCCTGGATACAAAAAACCTGAGCTGGCAGGAAAAAAAAACTGGATAGTACCCCAACGAATAAGGCTGGCTGCATAAAGGATCCCAGGCACCTTGGGTTTAGCAGTGGTCACTGAGTTACATACCTGGATGCTAACATTTTTGGGCAGAAGCAGTTTTTGTTTGTTTGTTTATTCCTGTTAGATATTTAAATAAAGGATGTAATACTGTCATGAGAAATGACTTAATTTCTATGATTTTCTTCAAAGGCATGGCCTTTAAGGCAATAACATGTTGTAAGACTAAAGCTTTTTGTGAGCTAAATCTCTTTTGACAGCACATGATTGATTCAGTTTTGCAGAGGGAACAGATTTCCTTGTTGTGTCTCAACCTGTCTTTTGATTACTTGCATGCAGACGTAGCCACTGACAAACCAAAAATGTTAATATGGATGAATGCTCACACATACACCTTACACATATGTCAACACCCACTCCTTTATGCATTGCTGAAGAAAAAATACACTTGTAACAATAATCCTGTTCTTTATACATGTGTAATACAGAACACAAAGTTAGCAGCCAGAAATAGGAGCAGGGGTTTGAAGAGATGACTTGTAAAGAAATTGAAAATTATTATTGAATGGTTGTATATTCAAGAGGGCCGAGTACATCAGGGATTTGTACTTGATCATTGATCCTTCTTCTTTCAATATGCCATCGCTTGTTACCTCCAAATCTGAAGGCCTTCTTTTACTCAACTCTGATGGGATACCTATCTGCTTCATAGCCCCAGGTCACTTGACTCTAATTCCTAATAATTGTTGTCAGTTTTGAAGGAAAAGCCAGAACTGAGCAGGCAAAGGGAATGAATTTGCTCCCGTCCTTTAAAGTTTTACATTTAGCAGCACCTGTCACACAAGGCTGCTGCTGCCGTGACCTCTCCTATGAGCTTCCCAAATGTTACCTGGTTCAGTGAAGACCACTGGAGTTAGGCTTTGGATTGCATCAGAAGTAAAATGTCACACTTAAGTAGAGGAGTTCAGTGTCCCAATTTTCCTTTTAGCATCACAATTCTAGAGATAACGTACAGACATTGAAAGCACTTTAAAATATAAAATTTAGCTCACTTTTCAATTTTCTTAATCTCAACTTTAATATCAATTTGAAAATTGATATTTCTGTTCAGTGGGCTTGGAGGCTAATGTTTACACAGCAAATAGTTTCTTGCCTTTCCTGATCCTGTAAGTTATAAAACAAAGCAGGGCAGAGACCCTTGGTCTCTCTGAAAGCTATATTGTGACTGCAGTTTGTTTGGACGACTGATGGCCTCTGTTTCAGGTCCCAGAGTTTGTCCTCTAAGCATTAATTTCCTATTTAATGTAAAATCTTTGCCTGGGGCTGAGCCCTGACACACGAGGTGTTATCCCAAGATCAAATGTTATTAACTACCAGTTAGATTACAGGACTTAATTTTCAGAGGCAGTCTATCCCAAATTGCTAGTAAAAGCCCATGAAAGATGTGATTTTGTACCATCTTTCTGAAGTGGATTCTGACCCGAGACACCTTGATCATATGGCACCATTAGTGGGGAATGACTTCTGGCCGCTGTACTGAAGTCTCTAAAACATGACCATCTGCCCAGTGTTCTGCCAAGGCAGGAAATATTAATTACAGAATATTCTGACAGATACAGATTTATAACAAGCCTGAATTTGGCCCCCTGTATTTACATGTTGATCAGAATTGATGTAGATTTAGACCTACACAGCTAAATAGTGCTTTGTTTTCTGAATGGTTTTACCATTGTATAAGAATATTAGACAAGGGGAGTATATTTTTGAAAGACATTCAGTACAAATTTGCATTAAAATGGTAGTGTTGCTACAGGCTGTATTATGAACTGTTATATAAATATTCTGCTTTTAACCAGACTCTAAATATATGCAATGTAGCAGTTAGAAGAGTTAGTATGTATTTTAAGACTGACAGGAGCTTACTATGTTCAGCATTTTTGGTTTGTACAGCACAACATTTTTCACTTAACACATTTAAAAAACAAAGCAGATACCAAGAGGCATAATGTGCTCATGCACTGTATTTAAATATAAAGTTCAAGTTGCATAATGAGTCAGCTACAGCCAGGAAAATAATAGATCTGACAGTTTGTTAGTAAATGCTCTCCTATGCCTTTATGTTATAAAGGGTATTTGTCAGTAGATAATGGTGTATGTGTTATGAGTTGAATGAGCTAAGACAAAGAGGTTTCTAAATGGATAAATTTTAAGAACTGGAACTACACATAGGAGCTACTGTCTGTTCCCCTTAACCAAGCCCATGAGAGGACCCATCTTCTTTCCATCCATACTGTTCTGCTCTGCTTACCCTGTCTGCAAAACTGCTCGTACACTGGGATGCCTGCTAAACAAGGGCAGTGCCTATACTGTCTTGTTTTTTTTAACAATAGTGTCTCTTAATCTTGTGGTCTTGCTTTTGATTCCAGATCCTGACTTTTGGCTTTGTCCTCTGGGTGCTGACTGAACTGAGAACCTCTACCACAGCATCTCAGTGAGGTCATGTATCCCTATCTACCTAAACCTAGTGTGCTGCATGAGTGGGTTCACCTTGTCTTAGATTGTTAATGGATCTTGCTCCAAGTGTCAAGTTTAACAGCAAAATTGCAGTTTTTTTAGTAGTCAGTGGAATAATCTTAATGTTGCTCCAGGCTTGGGTGTGTGGGCTTTTCATGCAATATACTTCTGGAACGGAGTAGAATATTGTCTTCTGCCTACTCATTCTTCAGTTCTTCATGCAGCTATGTAGTTAAGTGTATGCTGGAAGCAGTGATTTCTTAAATCAAACAAGTTATATTTATCTAAGTATGGATCTTCTATCCACTCCAGCAGAGCAGGTGATTATTCAGGATGAGCACCTCTCTCTTATTCAAAGCCTGTGTGGGTGTGAGTTCCATACATGGAGGAAGGCAATCCTCTCACTCAGAGACAGCCACCACCCTGGCACTTACTGTCCCTGCTCTGGCCTCGCCATGTGGCTTCTTCAGGCACTGTTATGAGGCTATTTGTTTTGAGTGCCTCTTGAAGATTAACTCTATAACTTTGTCTTCTAGATCTCCTGGAACAAGGATCTGATCACTTGTAGCTTCCAGTCTCAAACTGTAGGTTCAGTTTGTGCATCAGTCTGATCTGTAAACATGTCCAATACTAGAGTTTTTTTTGGAAAAAAGTAAATAATGCAGCCACTGACAATATATATTGCCCTGTTCCTCTGCAGAGCTCTAAACAAGAGTACAACATAGCTAATTTTTTTCTTGATACTTTTTCCACTTGTTGAGAAAATTCCTATGGAAAAACCTAGACCGCAACATGAGTATTTTCTTTCATTCTGCTAACAGCACATTTTGAAAACACAATCATAGCCCATACATGAGAGCTTTGCAGAAGAGGTGAAATTCCTTTGTCAGGACCCTTGGTTAGCTGTGTGTATTGTAGCTGCAGGTCTTGTCTTTGGTATTGGGGTCCTGGGAACACAGAGAGATTGCAGCTGATGTGGCCATAAAGGGGAAGTTGCAGGAGAGAGAGAGGAACCTTCTCACTTCAGGATTTGGAAGTTGGATTTGATGTTGTGTCCTGAAAAAAAAAAGTGTCATACTGGGTCATTGGTATTGTGTTCTTCCCCGTAGTTACAAACTCTGTATATTCCTTATCTCTCTTCGTGTGCTCTGGTAGTTGAGCCAGAAGATGAGAAAGGTGGCTGTGACTTCAAGTCTTAAGTGGCTTAACATTGGAAGAAGTTTTTAGAATTACAGAAGCCATGTGGATATCAAGAATCCAAAAGATACTCCAGACTGCAGCAGACTACCTACCACTTGCCTTTGATTAAAAGCAATCTTTGCAATGTAGCAAAGTCTTTAAAATATTTTCCTTTTCAAGGATTCACTTTTTCCTTGGACAGACCTGGGAATCAAGATAGCTCAGTGAAAATTTCATCTGTGTGTTTTTGAAATGATGGATGCACCAAGCAGAGGACCAGTTGTGTTTCACAGGAGGCATAAAATCTTGCTGCATTGACTGGAAATTTATCTTCTCTTGTTGTACAGCAGAGAATTGAATCTTATCAAATGACACCAGGGAGATGTTCTCAGAGCAGAGGACTAGCTGTCTGTTCTGATCCTATGTGAATGTCTGAGAGGAATGTTTTAAGTCAGGGCACTGCAAGCTGAGCATTCCACTCCAAGTCTCGTGTTTGACTCATCAGACTTCATAGTCAACTGTAACAAATTCCACTGCTTAGCCTAGTCAGAAGTATCTTTTTTTTTCTCTTTGTGCGTCTACATGCAAGTCTGGTATTATACAGGCACATATTTTAAAGGAGAGTTCATTTTCAGATGCTTACAGATCCCGTTAGGTCCTGGTTCGGGCTAGGGCAGAGCAGACCTCCCCAAGCAGCTGGCACAGGTGAGCTGAGTTACCCCGGGGTGTTTCCACTCCACCTGACATCAATGAGACCCCATAAAAGGGGCTGGTGGGGCAGGGAGTACTGCCTTGGTGCAGTGCTTTGTGTTACTCTCTGTTTATCCACTTGGGTTGGTCGGTAAGGTGCTCAGCATTATCTTTGTGTGTATCTGTGTGGATTCTGCTGTGGTCTCTGTTGTTGCTCCCTTCTCGTGGGGCTTGCCTGTATTTATTGCAGCATGTGGCGCCAAGTGAACAGAAAGCAGCTATGCAGAGAAGGAGCTTGGGATCCTGGTGGACATGCTGACTGTGAGTCGGGGATATGCACATGAAGGGAAGGTGGTCAGCATCCTGAGCTCCATTGTGGGGAAGTGGAAGAAGAGACTCTTCAGCCTGGAGAAGAGAAGGTCTTATTGAGGTACTGAAACACCTGAAGGGAGAGTGCAATTAAAAAAAAAAAGGCTTGTGCCAGTGGAGCCCAGTGGCAGCACAAGAGGCAGTGGACACCAACTGGAAATCAGGAGGTTCCCTCTGAAAAACAGGAGCTTTTCACTGTGAAGGTCACTGAGCACTGGTTGCTCATAGAGGTGATGGAATCTCCATCTGTGGAGATACTCAAAATCTGACTGGGTATAGTACTGAGCAGCCTGATTTAGTTGACCCTGCTTGGGCTGGGGTGTTGAATTAGATGATCAGAAGTTCTCTTCCAGCCTCAATGGTTCTGTTATTTAGTGATAGCACATATTAACAAAAATCAGAGGAAGACTCTCTATCAAACCTGCCAAAGACTCAGGCATTATGTAGTTGTAGAATGACTAAATATGATTTGTAGGTCATGTCCAAAGCACGTGGACTTGCAGCAAGTTGGGTGCAAGGCTCAGGTTTGTTCTTAACGTGAAGAAACAGCTGAAGATCTGAGACTTGCTTTTGAATTTAAGTGCCTCCAGAAAGATTTGTATGTATAGTACACACAAGGACATTTTTTCTATTTTTCCTGAATAATTCCTACTTGAAAATATGGCCTAAGAAGAAACTTATGGCAGCATATGATCTACCTTTCCTACCCTTTCTTTCATATCTCTTCTAACTTTAGCCCAGCACTAGATCAAGGTGAAGCAATTTAGCAACCCTTTCAATAGAGAGTTAAAGGTCTACAGTAAATTGTGAGTAAAGGGTATGATCACTGGAAGATAAAATGCACAGGGCCATGATGTATGGCAGTGCTGTAGTCTGCTATTGCTATTATCATCACTGTTATAGCTATTATGGTAGACACAGTTGTTATTAACGTAGTCTTGCTACTATCCTCAGCTGAAATTAGGAGCAGTAAAGATAGCAATGCAACCATTGCTATCTTTATGAACACATAACATGACCACATGCTGCCTTGGCACAAGCAGGACCAAACTGCTATGGCACAGCTCAGATTCTTCAGTGTCCTTGTGTTGCTGCTTTCATTATAGGAACAGATGGCTTAGCAGGAGTGTTCCCAGCTTGGTTAAAACAAAGATGCAGAAGGTCATCTGAACTGGCTTTTATTGGAATATGCTGGCTAATACAGCCAGTTGGTTTTTAACAATCAATCCTAGATATACTTCTCCATCAAAGGTCTCCCAAGGGCAGGAAGCATATAAAACAGAGAGAAACCGAATGCTTTTACAAAGTTAGATGTAAAATGACTGATTTGATAGTCATGGATGTGTTTTGAGACATTTCGTCTCTACATGTTCAGAATCAGATATGGGAAAACGTATTCATTGTATAGCAATGAAATGACTGCTCTGTTGGCAGCATCACACAGTTGGTTACATAAAAGTCACTATGGCCTTGAAAGCTTGAATCTGGACAGAGGGATAAAGAAACAGTTATATTTTAAGCTTTTGCTTCAGTGACCTTAGTTCAATAGTGACAAAAGATTATTGCCATCTAAGTAGGCATTAAATGACCTCACAAATAAAAGCTAGATTTTTAGTTAGCTCAAGTGTTTGCATCACAAATGCTCTCCTCATGACCTTTCAGAGTCTCAACAGAAATGCCAATTTTTTTATGAGATCTTGGAAGCTGAAGAGTGCTGGGTTGTTGAAGTTAACTACTTGGGGCTGGAAGGCACTGCTCAGGTCATGGAAGAAACCTGCAATCCCCCTCTGACAAGTGTACTCTTATTTTACTTTCTAGCACTTCTGTGCCAAAAGGAACATCCTTTTTTTTTTGCTTTTTAGAACATACCCACGGCTGTTTGCTCACTGTATTTTGCTTTTGTGTATATGCCACTAGATGTAGGCTAAATTGTTTGCTGTACTTGTTCCTGAAACTGGAGGGAAGGATGCTAGGAACAGGTCTGGAAAGTGACTTTTATCTCATGGTCATTTTTATTGCTTTTGCATTAGATGGATGTACATTATTTTCTTTGTTCTGACATATATTTCTTTGTTTCTTATTTTTCTGTATAAAACTTAAATAGTTACTCAAAGATCCATATATATATGGATGTATTATATGTATTATGTATATTATATATATGCTGATTTTATTTATATATGTATATATAAAAAGGTGAAAGGGGTCAGAGAAGAGACCAGTGATGGGAGGGAGAGGAAAGGTGCTTTTGAAAATACATTTCTAGTTGGATTAGATTTTACTCCTGGTTCTCAGTAGAAAATCCTTGCAAACTTATAACTCCGGCTACTTTGTTAAGTTATATTCCCAATCAATAGAATCTCATAGCCAGCATGTCATTAAATGGACATTTTCTAGTTCCTAATTGTAGTACAGACAATACAGCAGACTTTGCAAGGAAGACAAGATGGTCCATTTTTCATAATTATCTTAATTGGTCTAGCAAAATACATTTCTTTTCCTTCCAAATGTTGCCTCCCTGTATCCTGAAGGCAATCACAGCTACAGCAGTATTGCTGCTGCTCTGAAAGTCACAGCTGAATATGTCAGTGGGAGTCAAAGTAAAAGGTGCAATAGAAATGTTATGAATTATTATTAAGATACACGAGAAAGCTCTGCAGGGAGGAACTGGAACATCTTGGGAAATGGTCTGCAGTCAGCCAGCTGGGAAAGTTGGAGACAGAATGGTAATAGAAATGTTGTTTTTAAAAATCACTGTGACATCAACATTTATATCAAGTGCCTTGTGCTGGAGCAGGTTATATAACTGTGATTATATTAGGTGTGATGAGCAGCTGTGTAGTTGAGAGGGGATGTGCTGCCTTGGGGAAGGTGGAGTTGGTAGTGATGCCTAAAGCTAAAGCTGCCTTGTAGGATTCTTTGTGTGCAGTGCCCTACAACTTTATAACCGATTAGGTGAAATTTTCCATGCTTGTTTTATCTCTGGCTTCTTAGCTTTGGATTTTGGGAAATGTTAGAATAAGGTTTTAAAAAATACCCAAGTGAGCCCAGTGTGTTACTTTTTTATATTAATTATCAGAGTTTGAAAATGATCAAAAGGCATTTAAGTGCTTGTGAAATTATCTCAGTGTTCCTATGCTACATGTCATCCTGTCCTATGAATTTGGAGCTTCATGTTGTAGGAGAGAGGTGTAGCGTCTCCTTTATAACCTAAGGGAAGGAGTAACTGGCCTTGAGCTTGAGGCAGGAGCTGCTACCCTTTTAGATGGAACTGTTGGTCAAAATAGAGCCATAGAAAGGACAGCATCAGTTTGACTTCTTAATGCCAATTAAAGACATACTATAAGAAGTTGTACATACTACGAGGGGTTGCACATACTGGAAGACGTTGGGCTGCAGAATCCCCTAGGTTACAAAATCCTGTAGTTAGGCTTGCTCACGTGGCCATCCTTCCAGTCCTCTCATATCTGAGCCCATTAGAGACAGTTGTGATCTTTCTCAAGACTGTTGCTTATTTTAACGAGGTTGTCTGTGTGGATTTATTTCAGATATGTGTGTAACCAGTAGGAGTTCCAGTAGGATATTCACTTAGTTATAGACAAGAAAAATCCAGAACTGAAGTCCCCTAGCATACAAGAGAAGCATCTTTAGAGAGTCCTGTCTGGTCTCTGCTTGGCAACACTTTCCTCCATTAGTAGGAAGAGAAAGGGAAACGTCTCAGTTCCAGCCTAAGTAAACAAACTGTAAGTTCTTGCCATTGTGAAGTGAGGGCCCTCTGGCAAAATTTCTTGATTGGAAGGATGAGAGTTAAGAATAACAACATATGAAGTCTTTATATGGCGAGCAGCTTCTCATAAACAGCATAAGCAATTCAGTAGTTCAGGGAACGGAACAAGTGATGAATATTTCAATAAGTATACTGTTGGAGATACCAGATCCAAACATACTATATCCTTTTCATCCCCTAAGCAGTATATGCTTTAAGGCAGATTTCTTCTGAAGAGCCATGGAAGGAATGGGATATAAAACACAGATGCCACTCAGTAGTGGCATATTTTTAATATTTCATACTTTTAATGACATTTTGAAGGTCAGCTGTCTAGGGAACATGAAGGGGATTTTGCAAGATGTTGAGAGGTTTGAGAATGCTCTGCTGTCTTTTCAGAAGTGCCCTGCTTTCCTCCATCCACTCAGCAAGGCAGCTGTGGTGCATATAAAACCTGTGTATGCACAGGCTTTATAGATAGGAAACAAGCTATATGCTTCCTTTTGCAAAACATGTGAAAAAGTGTATGTTGAGATAGTGAAAATTTGATCCTGTTACTACTACCGTAGTATATTTATATACAAATAAATATTTGGCTGCCAGAGGCTAGCTTCTTGAATAATCAGAATTGCATCTATCTACTCACCAAGACAGGATTTGCTGCAATTTTAGCTGAAGCAACTGTTAATCAAAGTTGTTCTCATCCCAGCCTTTGGTTTGTCCTTCCTCTGCATGCTTTCCATATTAAAAGGAGATGGTTATGCCATAAATTATATCTTTTTACAAAACCTTACACTGAAATAGAATTTGATCTTAAGGCAAAGCTGCTGCTTCTTAGACCTCAATTTCTCAACTGTAATTATTTCCATTAATTACTGTCACTTTCACTAGATTTTTCTTCTTTAGAAAGATATTAGAGGCTCCCTCTTGTGGCTATGCTAACCTAATTTGACTTTTGTGGTTTTTTAAAAAGAAAGATTAAAAAATGCAGTACCACATAAAATTGAAAGCCTATACCAAAAGAAACCATGATAAAAATAACACAGCTGTTGTACAGGAGTAGCACTGTAAATTCATACTGAAGAGGGGAAAAGTAATTCCTTGCAGGTGTAGCTGAAGGATTTTCTGCACAATATGAGCTTTAATTCAACACATTTGTACACCACTGCTATTGAGTAGTATGCTTAGAGGGAGAAGGATCCTGTTCTTCAGATAGGAACAGGACATGAAGAGAAGGGCCTGGGGAGACCTTAAAATGCCTTCCAGTAACTGAAGGGGCCTACAGGAAAGATGGAGAGGGACTGTTTGCAAGGTGTGATAGGACAAGGGATAGAAGCTTTAAACTGAAGGAGGGGAGATCTAGATTAGATATTAAGAAGAAATCTTCCCTATGAGGCTAGTGAGGCACTGGTACAGGCTGTCCAGAGATGCTGCATTCTTGGCAGCGTTCAAGGCCAGGCTGGATGGGGCTTTGGGAAACCTGGGATAGTGAAGGTGGCCCTCCCCATGGCAGGAGGTTGGGAATAAATGGGCTTTGAAGTCCCTTCCAACCCAAACCAGTATGTGATTCCATAATTCTATCTACTGGGTGTAAAGACAACCTCTCATTATCAAAAAAATTAGACCTGTTGTCTCAATTAGTATGGGAATCTGCTTTGGATTTTGAGTTGGGTTTTTTAAAAAAAAATTGTAATATACAGAGGTTTGAAATGATGGAGTCTGTTGCATTCAAAAATGCATCGCTCAGTTCCCATTAGTTCTTTTGTGTTCTTTTTTTCCTAGGCTTTGCAAACATATGTAAAATAATTTAGCAGTTTAGTTCTGCTGTTTGTTAGGAATCCATCTGGCAAATAGTTTGGATACAAAAAGTTAAAGCTGATGCATTTATTCTCATGGACAAAGAGCGTGCACAGTTGGTTGATGCAGCTCAGCTGCCACACACTACCTAGATAAGCCACAGCTTGATTGTACAGACACCAGTTTAAGGCTCCAGACAGCCTCTCCCAGATGAAGACACATGGTTGACATCCCCAGTTGCCAAAGCAAGGACTGCTTTTTAAGTATTGCTGTTCCCATTTGTACACAGAGACCTTATTCTGTCCAGTTCATCTGGTTTTGGTAGGTCATGAACAACTACTTGGAGGCTTCAGGTTGAAAACTGTTCCCCACTCATCACATTCTGCCTCTCCACTTCCACTCTCTGAAAGTTGCCCACAAACACAGTAGTCAATTTACAGCAAAAATACCTTAAGTGTTCCACTGGGTTATATATCTGGCAAATTTCCACTCATTGCTGGAAGTCTGAAGAAGCCTAGTATTTACAACATAAATACAACCAAAATTGAGAGATGATTTTGGGTTATTACTGGATTTACACATAGTACTGATTCTCATGAGGATTTCAGTTTCACTGAAGTCTGTAACAGTAGTTGAGACGGATTAAAATACTTCAGAAGTTTACTCCCAAAGGAGAAAATGTGTTGAACAGTGTCAATACTAAAAAAATAATATACCTCTTCATTACTGTTATAAATACCACTAAAACGATTTCCTCCCTTGTTTGGGTTAGGTATTTCAAAGTAAGTGTGACAAGATATGCATTTTAGCATCAGGTTAAGTTTACATGATTAATGGTAAAATGAATTTAAGAAAATGCTGAATTCATCCCATTTTGGATTATCTTCCGTTGTCATTCCTCCATACTGTGTAGAGCAGTTGATAAAGTTGAGACAACATTCTGTGCCACCTAAGAGAAAGCTGAGGTGTTTCAAGCCAGAAATGCATACAGAGTTCTGAGGAAGGGCATTTTCCTCAATTTTTCCATGGGTTAAAGTCACTTTACCTCAATCTTTACTAAATTACCAATTAGACTTATGTATGTACTGCATGCATAACATGTACAAGAACATGTGATACATAGTTATTGTCATTTAAGATAGGCGAGTTATAAGACATTATGACTAATAAGGCATCAAGTAAGCCATAGAGCGAGTTGTTTTAGGAAGTGATGGACATGGGATAGGAACTTGGGTTTTGTATTTCCTTCGGAGAAGCAGCCACAAATGAAAACATTGCCCAGTTGGCATTCATTTCCAAGAAAGTCCCGTTTTACCAAGTTTAAGAAGTTAAGCTTAAACTTTAAATATAAATGAATTAGCTAAGTAGGAAGAAGGATGAAGTGTCACAAGGAATCCTCCAACCCTCTGTTCCGATTGAAGCTGAAGCCTGTGTTTGTGTGTGAATGGTGTGACACTGTGACATTCACAGCATGGTGTGACACTGTGACATTCACAGCTCCTTTATGAGTGGCACACAGGGTACACGGAGTTGCACTTACTGAGTCAAGCCTATTCCTAGCATAGAAAAACATTCAGGTTGCTCTTCTGGGAGACTTTGACAGTGGATGGTAAGTGACATTAGTCCTTCTCTACAAGGCTGAGAAATATCTGGGCTAAGAGGGAAGAGGCCTGCTGGGTGTTAAGACAGCTACTGAACATGAAGTTGGCATTCATCCCTTTACACTGATGTATATATGTCCTTCAGCCTTTCTTTAAGAAAACTATTCAAAGTTATAATTCATGTACCTAGTTTCAACATGGTGCTGATAGAACACAAGAGAGCAGTAGATCTAAATGTGTGGCATTCACAGCATGGTGTGACACTGGAAAGATCTTAAAGTCAAGTCCTATGCTTCACACTATGTAGTGATATCTCAGTATGGGAATGTAACTGTCCTGTGGGGGATACTCCTGCCTGATGTGTGATGATTGATGTGTCTTTGGTGAGTAGCATGTGGGCTACAAAATGTCTTGAGTCACAAATCGGGATTAGAGGTATTTCTTTTTATAGTGGGAACAAGTATTTCTTAAGAATAAGACAGTTCTATAGCAGTCTCTCTGTTTTTTAGGTATGGCAACATATTTGCAGAAAATTAATTGCAGGTGAAGCAATGACAGAAGATACCTGTGGAGTTTTCCAGGAATGCAAAGAATTAATTAAAAGATTAAAATTTTCAGGACCCAGTTAGGGCAGACTATCTAAGAGGCCACCAAGTGTGGTAAGATGCTTTCTTGTCTTTGTATTTTAATGCCTTGTGGAGAAAAGCCTTCAAAGTAGAAAGCAGCTCAGTCTGGCAAGGGGATAAATTTAAGTGGGTTTTGAGAAGGGGTTTAAAAGACTACTGGACATGAATGGGAAAAAAATGGAAGAAGTCATAAAAATATAAATTCAAAATACCTATTAATTCTGTGCATAGCAGAATAAGGCTATCAGTATTGCCTAATCCACCAATGCCTGCAAGAATTTGAAGAAATTCCCTGACCTTCCTAAAGAAGTTTACTGCTAGTCTCAAAATGAGGTTCAAGGTGGTGTCAGCTGATGAAAACATCTAAGTTGGTCATAAACTGAAAGTGACAGTATATTCAGGGACCCAGGCACTGACTGACTGGGGTTTGGCTTTCTACTCACTACTGTGGCATCAGCCCATGCTGTGTCAACCTGCTTTCATTTGCCTCAGTGTCCTTCATGTAAACCGTGTGTGTGTGTACATATGCATATATACATCCATTTTCATTATAAGATAGCTTGTTGTCTAGATATAGGAATAAAATATAGTTTAAAATTATAAGGTTAGTCCTGGCATGCTGTAGTCACAATAGCTACCTAAAGGTCATGCCTACTTAATAAGCTGCTTAACTAACTCAGCATTTTGGGCTACATTTATAGAAAGAGGCTGTAGTTGTAAAGTGTAGATATAATAATTAGGAAGAATGTAATTGTCTAAATAACCCAACTGCTCTTGCAAGTCAGGAAGCTTGATGTGTTTGCTTGTATCAGTGGAATCTTCAATTCACTGAATACTGGAAAATCTGGTGGTTATAAAAAAATGGCTGAGCCAAATATTTTGTAAAACAAGGTAAGAATCAAGCAACTCATTGCATGTGTGTCTGGAGTCTATGGTGTAAGGATGGAGCCAGACTCTTGCATTTATTTAAGTCTGCTTACTCTGTAATATGGGGTAGTGAGGTGAACTAAGGATGAAGCATTAGCTTCAGTGTAGAAATTTTATTCTGATCACTGGAGCCTAAAGTTATTAAAAGAACAAACACAATTATGACATCCTAGGGGACTGGCACACATACAAATCTGGATATGCTGCCTGTTTCTCACAAAGCATATGTATGGATCTGTGTACAGCCTGCTTTTTATTTTAACTAGGTTTTGCTGCAGCTGTTGATATGAAAAGAACCATTTAACACTCTGGGGAAAGAAGCTGCAGAAATACTCAAATTAATACCTATTAAGAAAAAGGATTTTTAAATAAATTACTTGTTTATGTGGTTAAAACTTTTGTCCCTTGAGTAAGAACAAAGAAACATCATTTCACTAGTTCTAGACCTTTCCTAGCTCTCAGCTAATCAACTTATAGTACCATAAAAATTCAGTAACATCTTTTCTTCCTCAAGCCCTTCAAAATGATGAGAATCTATTTTCATTATAGGTAGGATTGGGAATACTTTCTGAAGAAAAAAGGCCGTAGTCTTTAAATCTAACCAGTATATGTGATTTTCAGATTGGCTTTTATGAAAATACGTTGAGCATCAGGTAGCTCAGCATTACCTATTATCTGTGCACATGTATACCGTAACTCTCAATCTTTCAACTGACTAATAGCAATGTGTATATATTATATAAAGTGTATTAGATTTCATCTGACAGTCTCAACTTCAGTGTTGTCAACTCAGAGTAGTACATCATGGAGTCTGTAGTTTTTAGACATGTCAGTAGAAAAAAAAAATAATTAAAAAATCAGATTATTCTGGTCCAAAGGTATAAGACATTAATCCTTGGGAAGGCTCTCATAGTGTATTGCCAGCCTCTAAAACTGCCATCCCAGGCATTTTCCTGAAATTGATGCCTTGTTATTGTTTCAGGCACTCCCCTTCTCTTGGCCAAACTGCCTGTGACTGAGGGTTTCCCTCTCTTCCCTCTTGTTCCTCTCCAGCTCACCATTTTAGCTTACTGAGAAGCCTGTTGGGCTGCTTCTTGTGTTCCCATCCTTCTCTCTTATGTTCTAGTGGTATCTCCATCCAAACAGCTGACAGTCTGCTTCCAGGCTAACATCTTTTTGTATGTCGCTACATCCCATCTCTACCTTTTTCAAATTGCCCCTAATGTTTCCACTCTGGTTTCTCCAGTTTGTCCTCTGTCCTCAGTTTGCTCCTCTTATCCATAAGTTAACTGCCATATCCACGCTTCCAGTAGTGTCCTAAGACACTATCTGTAATACCTAGAGATTGAAGAAAACTAAAAAAGAAAACCCCATGATCTGGGCAGTCAGGGACTTGGTTCTCTCACTTCAATAATTCACAAGATTTTAGGGGTATTTTAAAGGTACAGAGATTAAAAGTCTTGGAGGTGTGATATAAAATAAAGCATAGATGTATTAAAGAAGGGTTGTGTTAGACTAATCAGTTCATCTACTGAGATGACAGCTGGTTTCCCAGGGAAGAGAAATGCAGCGGCAATCATTTATCTTGGCTTTTGTAAACTGCCACCCGGGAAAGTATATGTGAAGATTTGGATTAATAGAAGAATTGCAGAATTGATAGGAAACCAGCTACAGAGGAAACAGTTGTGTTGAAAGGGGAAATACTGGGCCAGCAGGGACTTTACACATCGATGATTTTTTAATGATGCCACAAAACTTTAGAGTGTGCCAGGGACATTTGTCATTGACATTTTTCTAGATTTTTTTTAAGACAGTTAAATATAATGGCTCTGTAGTGGCATAGTGTTGTAGTTAGAACTTTTTTCATCTTATCCACTAGCCTTCCTGTGACTTTGGTCCTTGCATTTCTTGCTATGATGCTGCAAGCAGCCTGCTGTTGATTTCCCACTGTTGGGAGGTCCTCAGGCAGGACTGCATCAGGGAAATGGGCACATGCAGATTTGTAGTGAAGGCAGCCCTCCAGCTCGGTTATCTGCTGTTACAGTCCTGCTCCTGGCCAGCTGATTAAACGGAACAGATTTTAGGGGAGCTTTTAGTCTGTATCGAGGAATTAAATAGAACACAATATGAATCAAAAAGAAAGGAAAAAAATATTCTTCTTCATCACCTTAACCTACAACTGATTTTCCCAATCTTTTTGGTATGGACAGAATAACTCACAGGGCAGAGCATTTTAAATGAGTAATTTAAGTAAAAACTGTTTCAGTGAGGTGAGAATACTTCATCATCACTGCCACGTAAGAAAACTGAGGTGGATGGCTGTGATGAGGTCCCCATCTAAGAGGAAAGGTCACAGTTTCACAAGTAGGTGCATAGAGAAACATCACTATAGGACATAAGAGCTGTCAGAGTACCCAGAAGCACTGAAGGATTTGTGATAAGGAATCAAGTGACAAAGCTGGAAATACTGTCTGCTCTCCTGCTCTAAGTATGTACCAGCTTTTTAAATCCCTTGTCTCTCAGGCTTACCTAGCATGCACTTTATTTAAAAGTTTAATATTAGGATATTCACACATTAATCCTGATTGTCCTGATATATCTAATTCTGTCTGTTCTTGGGAAAGTAATAAAATCAGTTTCTGTAGCACAGATGAAAAGTCAGAATTGTTGGATTACCATACTATTGCGTGGAATAAAAATATAGCATTATCTAGGGAAGTCTGTAGTTGATTAGAGCATAAATATCAACCCCCCAGCTCATATCTGAGTATTTGATTCCTGCATCTTATAGAAGCAAGGATCTCTGCTGAACAGCATGACATTTCATTACTTTGGATTTGCTGTGATGAATAATATTGTGTGCTATTGGCCTGGAAGAAGTATTACTATAGTAACTACCTCATGATTTTTTTTTCATATTTCCTAAGGGATGCCTGTCTAGACTAAAAAAACCTGTTTAAACTAACTCTTGGTAATTTTTTTTCCCAGAATGCTAAAAATATGGGACAGATAAAGAACAATACTTAGATACTGCTTTTTAGAAACATAGCAGGCCCATAACATTCTTGAAACTATGGGCGTATAGTTTTATTTTATTTGACACTTTTTTATTAGTAGCTTTCTGTTTTGTTATTAATCCTGTTTAGTGGATATAGACTGGTTTCCCACATCAACTATATAGCAACTGTAATGATAATCCTTAGACATATAATATATAAAATGTTAAATATGAGGATGAAAATGTGAGTTTGGTTGGTTAAAATAAAAATGATAAATTTATTAAATAATAATAAAATACTTATTAATTTAAATCAGTAGAAAGTATAGCTTTCTATAAATTATGTGTTAATGTTTTCTACTTTGAATTTGTACATGTTTAATTACTTACAATAATTCTTACTCATTACCAGTCAACAAGCACATGTTGGCAAATATCTTTATTACAGAGCCTTAAAGAAGGATGGTATGAGCCCGTTTACTGAAGCATATATAGAGATTAATGTGCATTTACTGCATTCTTCCTTTTGTTATGGTAAAGATGTTTGTTTTTTTTTAATTAGATGATTAGTGCGTTTGTCTGCAATTAGAATTCAGAGAGAAATGTGGAATAACCACATTAAAGAGGAACTATTTTAAAGTAGTTAAAATGTACCTAAGTGTAAAAAAGTGTGAAAATAAGTTTATATAAGCACATTTTATATTCTAAATTCAATTAAAAATATGAAATATTATCTGTAACAAGGAAATTGAATAAGTTGTTCATTTTCAGCTGTTTCTTTTTCACAGACTAGAAAAATACCTACACAGTTTTACGCTGTTTTAATTCCTGGTAGAGTTTGCAGCTTGAATAGAGCTAGTCATTAAACTGAACCAGCTGAATAAATGGAAATGAAGGAAATATTTACCTTCTATTTTCAGAAAGCTGAACAACCTCTGGCTTCAGGGCTTTAGTTATTTCTACCTGATGGTTGATTTGAACTGGCCTCACTTTAGGCCTCAGCATGCAAGTGTTGACTGTTTTCAGTTGCTTTGGTTGAGAGCTAAATATCCACTTTAAATGTTTAGGAACTGGGGGG
>VXBZ01010303.1:348019-401893 GCA_013399135.1 Heliornis fulica | reverse complement strand
GGGGGGGGGGGGGGGGAGGTGAAAGGATTTCTAGAGAAATAGCCTAGCTTTTATTCATCTTGAGTCATACCCTGAGATTAACATGGTAGCTGCTGTAATAGTTGTAAAACATAGAAGACCTGACCTTTGTCAGCAGAACCACCAGCAGATTTACTTTGTTTTTGTTTTTCATGTAAGTGATGGTATGTTCAGAGGATCACGCAGTGGCATATGACATTTGATAAGGTTTCATAAATTATGCAGTCAGATGTATTGCACTACAAAAAGCTGGAAGCAACAATTGCTTCTTGCATTATGAATCAAATAGCTTATTTACAGAGATGACATGGCTATATTAATTGTGAGAAATTATGATTAAAGGGACAGGCCTGTGCTGTTTAAGATGTGAATTAGGAGAAAGTAATTTTCAAGGAGAAATGCATCTTCTTAGTTTTCTGTGAGCTTACCGAAGTGGTCTTCTGTTTGTTTTCTAGACCCTTTTCCTTTTCTAGCAATTTTGAGTGTTTTTTTCCCCTCCTGCAGTAGCCTAATATCAAGGTAATAAAAGAATCCTGTATCAAGGTTGACATTCAGAATTAAAAATGGTGATGAGCTCTGTGGGTAGAAAATTTGGCTTGCTCCCTGCTGTATGACACTGTTCAAGCACCAGCTGGGGCATGCTATCCTCCCTGAGTGGTGAGCAGTAATTGGTGACATGACCCGTGACATAAAGATGCTCATAGTACACCTCAGTCATCTATGCAGGTCCCTGATACCTGACCTGCTGATGCTGCGGCTTTTCCCCTCTTTCTCTGTGGTGAGATTCCCAGGCAGAAGCAGCTCCCACGTGGCTCTTGGAAGGTCCCTTTTGCCCACCATGGACGCTTTGTCCTGCTTACAGCTCCTCACGTTCCCTCCTGTGTGCCCTCTCTGGGAGGAAGGAGCAATCTTTAGAGGAGATGGCAGTTCCCTTGAGCACAGAAATGCCCAGGGACTTGTTATGCCTAAGTAGGGAGTTTAAGGTTGATCTGACCGTCGCTCTTAGCAGCATCTCTGAGTGACTGCACTTTTCCAAGTATACATGGAGAAGAGAAAGCAAGGTAGTGAGAGTGGTGGTGGGAAAGATTTGGCAGTGTGGACATCTTAATGGGAGGGTGCAAAGGAAGGTGGTGAGTTGGCTGAGAGGAGTTGGCATGAAGGAGATTGGCAGTGAAGACTGAGGCCATAAAAATGTTGAGAACCTCAGCCTTCTCCAGTGATCATTTGTCTCTCTTAGAGCCAGTTGCCCTTCATGCAGGGCTTGTGTGTTCATTTTTTTAATTGCAGATGTATTGTTTTGTTGCTCATGAACTGCATTACATGCTGATTTTTTTATTTTTCTTCTATGACACTCTAGGTTTATATGAAGGAGGATGAAGCTTAATGTTCTTGATTTTATAGATTAGCTTGTGTCTTAACACTGGAGATCTTATTTGCTGTTTTGTTTCTCCTACAAACTAATTTGAACTTCTCCCTTTCTTCCAGTGGCTTGTTAGCCTGCCCTGGATAAGGTTCAGCCAAGTGAGGAGGGATATCCAACAGTGCTGGGAGTTCAGAGTGTATTCTGCAAGGATAGCAAAGGCAGCTTGTAATTTGCCTCTTAAACAGTGCAGGGGTTTTACAAAGCTGCTTAAGTCTCAGGGAAGCTTAAACATTAGTGACCCTTAAGGGATTAAAGAGAGTTTAGATTTTAGCAGTCATTTCACTAATGAAATCACAGATTTATAATTTCATTTCTCTTCCAAGATGATGCTAGATGCTAATTGAAGCACATCCTTCCTTTTCTTGTTGCAGGGGCACATGGATAGTTCAATTAACATCATCAACAGCAAGGAAGCATAAACAAAGGCACAAAATGCTGTGCCAGCATGGCTTTCCCAGGAAAAGGGCAGAAACTCTTAAGGGACTTTTTCTTTGTACAAGACAAGCAAGCCCTCAGCGTGTTTGCACTTTATGGCCCTTATGCTTTAGTCCTAGTATGGTGTTTTACTGAGAGTTGGCCTAAGATAACCTACTCCTGCACTGTTTACAGGCTTCTTATAAAATGTGCGTGCAGGCAGCTTGNCCCCTTCCCCGGATAGAAAGGACTGCTGATTCAGTGAACCCAAACTTCGGGTGTTGCTGCACAAGAAACCCATTCTCCATCATACTGAAGACAAATACTGAAAATACTCCATATCTTTCATATTATTACATGTCCTATGTCACTTGTCCTTCACTGTTTTTATGTAACAGTGATGTCTCTGTTCAAGACTGAGTGCAGCCATTTCTGAGCTAACACGCATCAGCAGTGTGTCAGTGAAATGCTATGTAGTGGTTTTAAAGGCAAAGCCAGCCAACAGATCTAGATTAGAAATACCTTGCCAACACCATGGATTTACAAAGAGCTGTAAGAAATGCAGGTGAGGGAAGAGGGAAACAAAGAGGAAACTGAGAAAAAGGTGTGGAGAAAGAGAATGACAGGAAGGGCTGAGGCATCCTTCCTCCTGCCTTTTTTTTCAGGCATATCTGAAGTTTACTTGTAGCTATCATGATGTCTTGTCATCACAAATAGGTAATTTTCCCCTGGCTTCTGATATTTCAAGCTTTTCATCAGGGATGTGATGAATCATTATATGCTGGAGAACATATAATGCAGAATTCTAGAAACACATTCTGTTCAGATGAATGATAATGGTCCATTTTACACCACAGAGGGCATTGCTTGTTTTTGGTCTTCTGATTAATTTGACATAAATTTTAGCTGACTGACAATGCCAAGTAATTTAAGTAAGATAGGAACCCATATAAACTGCTTGTGTTTTATCCAGGTTAAAAGCATTGCTATTGTCTGATGACCAATGATTTTTTCATCATATTTTCTGATGGTCCAACAGTAGAAATATGCTCAGTACCAAAACTATTCTATATCCCAACATACTCTATATTACCTGCCTGTTTTACTGGTGATGATGACCTTTTGTACTTGTTAACCTTATCAGAAGATATTAATGTTCATTATATTTTATATAACATCCCTGAAAGGTGCCAGGTTGCTCAAAGTCTGTGACTTAAATGAAGTATTTAAGATATTTTGATTATTTGAAATAGCTCCAGCATTAATTTTGTAGTCTTTAAGGATTTAAAACCACACAACATTCCATGAAATTGTTGGTAGTGATATAGTGTTAAGATGATAGCTGTGGACCTGACTGAACTTTTATTACATATATATATATATAACATGAAAATTTGCTGATTTATTTGAGTGTTGTAGAGTTTTCCTAGTAGGTGCTGATAATTGCCTAATCCCTCTTTGTTACCATTAGAAAAAGTACAGTAGTCAAAGTAAAATTTCATTCCTTTCCCCAAAGACTCATTGAAGGATTTATAAAGAAAGAGAATCCCTTGTAGTTGTGTTTTATCTTATTTGATATACACTTTGATATACACTTTCCTGCAGGAGAACATCTTTCCCAACCCTAACCTAAAGATGGCTTTCCCATTTATGTAACTTTTATGGTTCTTTCTAAAGACTTGTGGCTCTGGCTAAAAAGTCTTTTGTCTGGTCTCATCATGTTCTAAAGGGATAAAGCAGAAGATGCCCCATCTGTAACTTGATATTACTCCTGCCATTATAAAAAATTTTCTCTCACAACTTTGATCAGCTGTTCTTCAATGCATAGCTTTGAAAAAGGAAAGAATCTAAAAGTTAGGCATTTACTCATTTTTGGTAGAGTTTAATTAGATGAGATCATGTGAAAAAGATTATTAGGTATAGGGTGTGAGTCTGATATCACTAAGGACAACTGCAAGGTGGCAATTCTCAGGGATGTTATAGCATTACTGTTCTTGAATCTGGTACCAGAAGTTTCATGCTTAAATTGGAAAAGAACGATGGGCTTAGCTCTCGGCTAAATAAACTGTTGAAATACTCAGCATACCTCTCATGTAAGAAAGTAGCAACTCTGGTGAAAATCATAGCAGCTCCTGGCTTGTCTATGTTGTAATGGCCCCTTTGAATCATCCGTGGTGCCCTCTGTGCACTGGGAGATCTCAGCACAGTGGCCACCATCGCTGTACCTCCTTTGTTCGTGTTCTCACCTCTTTCTCTTCCAAAGCACAGGACAAGGTGGCACAGTGCTGGCTTTGTGCCTGAATCATATGCATCTTCAAAAAGAAGCTTTCTGCACAAGTGACTTCCACTTCAACTCTGTCACTGATATCTATGGTGAAAAGATGGGTCCGGGCTTTTGTTTGCTTTGCCTTTAGGATCTTGCCCAGAGAAGTTACTGGACTGTATGTGTAATCCACCCAGATCGCTGTTACCTGAGGTTTTCTTCTTCTTCCTTGCTTCAGGAAGAAGCAATGGAAATGCTGCAATGGAAGCAGTGATGATTCCATGTGTCATCTGTTGTTCGGTGGCTGAGTGACAAAGCTATTGGCTTTGTGGAAGCTAGAGGGTACACAATTCAATTTTTCCATTGGTGTTCCAGTTCCTTCTTGGGAATTTCCCTTGGGGATAGATATCTCTACTCACAAACCATGCTAGAGAAGAATCAACCTACAGCAAAATGATCCCTAGGAGGAATGAAAATCTTTGCTGGTGAAAGGTCACCCAGATAGTGGTGGCAGGGTCACAGAATTAGGCTGCACTGGGGAAAAACCATTCTTGCCTTCTATGATGGCTTTTGTGCTGATGGTCCCAAAAATCTCTCACTTTGCATATTGAAAACTGAGAAATTAGCTTGGCTCTTTTTTTTTTTTTTTGCCAGGCAAATTGTATGTGACCTCTGCACCTTTCTTTTTGCTCTGGTTGTAGAGACATAGTAGTAGGCAGCTGTGTACTTTTCCCTGATGCAGCTGGTTAGAAAGGACACATATTTCAAGGCAGGTTATAATACTCGTTGCTTGACTGCAAATTCTAAGATAACCAAAGTAACAAATGGAGCTGAATGTCATGTTAACCCTTGGTATAATGGAAAATAATTAAGGTTCTCGGTGACTTTACTGAAGGATGTGGGTTTGTTGTATGAAGCATAAGAAGCTTCTTTCTAATCTCTAGTAAAAATGGGCATCCCACCTCTATTATTAAGTATTGACTGCAGAGTGTAACCCCATGAACATAGTTTTTCATCATAATTTTTCCTTTTTCGTCACAATGATAGAGCGTCTTGCGCATTTTCCATGGGAGATCTTGAGCCACACGGCAGATAAGAGTGTTAAGTTCAGAGGTTTGTTTGACTTGGCTACTGCACTGACCCTTCAGTTCTCATGGTAAACCTCACCAGACAGAATAAAGCCATGTTAAGAGCAGATAGCTGTGCTGCTCTTGTGCTGCTTCAGCAGTGCAAAAAGAGGGGGCACTTGTGAAGTCTCTTTAGGGGAAATGTTCTAGGTATCAGAGCACTGCAGAGGACAGAAGCTGGGTGGCAGCTCTATCTGGTACATGTCAGGTAGTTATTCAGGCTGGGTTCTGGCTGTCAGGTCACCTCCTGGAAATTGTAACTTGGTGGGGGAATTCAGTGCCTTGACCTGAACTTGGATGAAATCAGTCCAGTATGGACTCAGGAAAACGCAATCCTCTTTGGTGAGCCCATGGCCTGCCCTGCCTCTGCTAGCAGGTAATTTGGCATATGGCACAGGCACTTGGTGAGTGCTTCTTGGCCTCTTCTCCCTAGTGACTGCTGACAGGACAAGAGGAAATGGACTCAAGCTGTACCAGGGGAGGCTCAGACTGGATATTAGGAAAAATTTCTTCACCAAATGAGTGGTAAAGCATTGATTGGCCCAGGCTGCCCAGGGATGTGCTGGAGTCGCCATCCCTGGGGTTGTTCAACAAATGGGTAGATGGGGTGCTTTGGGAGTTGGCTTAGTGGTTATAGTGGTGTAGGACTGACAGTTGGACTTGGTGATCTTGAAGGTCTTTTCCAACCTCGATGATTTTATGACACTAACCCTTGCTGGCAGCCTTCAGCCAAAGGACCAAAGGGAGAAATTGAGTGTTGAAATGCAAGAGCCCTTTACTACATTCAGTGTTCCCTATTTGGCTGCCACAGTGTCACACCAAGCCCTTCAGTGGATGGAATGATTTGGCCTTGGGAAACAGATTTCTTTTGAAGAACCTTCTACTGTAAAAGGTTCCCTCTGCATGAACCACAGGGACTTCATGCTCATCATGCAGGAGGTAGCTGAGGCTCTCTGATACTGTTCTTCTAAACTCAAAGCATTAAAGCTACAACATGATGATTTTCAGGTTTTCCAGGAATCCTCTCACCAGCATTAATTGCCTCCCTGCTGTTCCTGTTGCAAAGCTCTTTGCTTTTTCAGTATGCAGTACTTGTGAAGCGCTGTACTAAACCTTTGTGCTTTGCAGTTAAAAAAGGGCTTCCATTTATGCAAATGACATTGAAATGAGTTTGATAAAGTGATAAACAGTCACATTTTATGATTGCAACTGTTGGGGGTTTGTTTGTTATTTTACAGTTAATTTTGTGAAGTGCAAACTCCCTTTGCAAACTCCCTTCTGTTGTCAGTGCAGTGATATAGCTCTCCCATAACATTTTATGAATTTGGTGGGACCACCAAGCCAACACGATAGGGGAACCACTAACATCCAGTGTCCCTCTTCCCTGTGGTAGAGCATCCTCCCAGGTCATCATCTCCCTGTACCTAGCAGTAGTATCTTTTTAGTTACTGTGTCTTTGGATGGCAGCTAGACTTCATGCCCTTGTCTTTATTCCTCTTCCTCTCAGCTTCTGAAACAGTATTATTCTTTCCAGTGACTCTAACAGATCTCCAAAATCCCATAGTCCCCAAGAGTAATTACAGATATGTTACAGTGCAATCTGTACAGGTAGGTTGGGTCAAGTGCTTTATTTTTATAGAGGTCAGCTCCTGATGAGTGTGGACAACTTTTCTTTTTCAGTAGTGGCACAAGACAGGAGTATTTCTGTCACTTGAGTATTTCCACTGTAGCTGGAGGTCAGTCCTCTCCCAAGTCTGTAGTACCTGTTACCCAAGTAGGGTTGCTAGTGATCGTTAATGGATGATTTGAGTCCTCTGTGAAAATTAAATGTCAAATGGAAAAAGCTAGAGAGGAAAAAAAATAACCCAACAAACATGGCTGCAGTTACATGAGAAGTAACACTGTATCTTTCCTGACATAGGGTTTGATGACCTACATGCTTGTGCTGATCCTGGAGCTCCTGAACACGGATACAAGACACCCAGCGCAGGTGTTTTCTTTGAAAGCGTGGTAGTCCGGTTCCATTGTCAAGAAGGATACAGACTTAACGGTACTTCAAAAAAGCTTTGTGTGAGACACTTTAATGGCTCTCTGAGCTGGAAACCAAGTGATAAACCTGTGTGCCTACAAGAAGGTAAGTCAGTTTTCTTACAGCAGTTCACCAGTGCCAGTTCTTCTCGCTTGTCTGTGCACCATGTCTGAGTGTCTCAACACAAAAGGCTGGAGTCCATTTCCCTGTGTCCTATTTGATACAAACTTTAGTTTTTCATCCATCCATCCCATCCATAATGCTCATTTGTCAGTTAACTGTCAGGTTGTGTGTGCACATGCATGCGTGTGTTGAACAGGGCATAAAGAAATCTGACCAAAAAAAGACATTTCTCCTTTTTACTAGTCACAAAATGATGCAGAGAGAAAAAAGAATCTCTAGTATAAGTAAACTGGAACTATTAAAGCTGGCCACTTCATACTCCTTCCTGTAATATTTTATTAGGTAAATATGATGAATTTCCAATTCTACTGCCTCTGCTAATTGGGTTTTAAGTAGGAAAATCAAATACGCGTGGACTGCAGAGCTCTAAAGTCATGGTAGAAGTTTACTTTGAGATAATTTGGACTATTATGGCATAAACCAATTTATTTTTATTGTAATGCATTTTTAAATTGTACTTGGTTTAAAATAGTACATTAAATTGTTTTCTTCTTCTAGGAGTTAGAGATGGGATTAATTTGAATATCATAAATGTAAATTTTGGCTAAAATACATTCGAGCAGCATAAACAATTTATTTCAACAAGTATATTAAATATATAACCTGTTCTTTTCTGTTGATTTATTTTTGGTCAACAGAAGAGACATGAAAAGCATTAGTTAAATCAAGTTGTTACTTCTCTACTCAAGTCATTATCCATTGCCCCATTGTCTTCATGGTGGAACAAGATAAATTCTGTTTCAGAATGCCTTCCATCATTTAAAATCAGATGAATATATGGACTTCATTCAGAAGTAGTCAAAGATGTTTGTGGCTCATAAGCACACTTACTGTGTAGGATCTCACATCACTCAGTGTGTATAAAACCAGCAAGTGCTTGTTTATGCTGATGGCTGGGTGGGTATGAGAATCCTGTGCTAGGACAGGGCTGCCACAACATGGGCAAGCAGGGGCTGGGAGGCACACGTGAAGGGAACAACAGTGGTTTTTGCAAAAGTGCTGCAGGAGAGAGATATTGGAGAGGGTATCCAGAGGCAGCTGGTAAGTAGTCCATGGTCTTTCGAGTAGCTGCAGGAGAGGTCTTGGTAAAATAAGAACTCCGGGAGATGTGTGAGATCTCCACGGGCTGCGGAGATATGAGGGGCACAATTGTGAGCTGGCTCATGGTGTGCACTGAGACATCAGCTGATGGTTAGAACTGGTTAAGGCAGTGGGGGCCAATAACACCCGATCGTGATGACATAGAGCAGCGGCAAAGAAACAACCTGCCGCCCTTAAAAATTATGTATGAAATTAGCACACTCTCCCTTTACAGCCACCTTTCATAAATGTCCTTGTCACTAATTGTTATTTAAGAAAAAATACATGTAGAGTGGTGGCAGCATATGTCTAAGAGGGTGTTGAACTACCAGAGAGAGCTCTAGTGTTTGGAAAGTCTGTTTTCTGAACCTGATGTGCACCTTTCAAATAGTGCCTGTATCATCCTCTGCAGTTGTTACAAAGAACATTAACACCTTTTGACTACTCAGACCTCCTCCCAGGCCCCCTAGTACAGTGAAAATCTGTGGAGGAAGTTTCTGATCACAGTGACATCAACAGCAAAGCTCTCACAATGTCAGTGTGATTAACATTTGAGCTGGGTGTTTTTAAGAAAGAAATTGGAAGACACAAATGTGATGGAGGATGTGACAATAGTTGCTTAGGAGATAATCATTACTTTACAGCACAGAGCACTTAAAAAGGGTCGCAAGCAAATGCTCTGATCAAGAAAAGCCCTTAAGTTCAAGCATAACTGTAATTATGTGATTAGTCTTGCTAAAGTTCTGTACTTGAAATTAGGCATAAGCAAAAATGCTTTTTATTATTTGTACTGAAGAGTAGGATCCTGATTTTGGATTTATTGAAGTGCTTAAGCACTTTCCTGATTAACACTATAATAATACCACAGGTATTATTAAAACAATCCTAGGGTTTAACAGTAGGAAAAAAATAGATGGGAGAATTAATTCTTCTTTGGAGTGTATAATACAATCACTGATTGAAAAGCAATTGTATGCAAAGGTTCAGTGGCGATCCATGGCCATTGGTTTAAGTGCTTTTCAGAGCGGTCCTTTTGTGTACAGGGAAGAAGATCATTAGAGAGGAGCATGCTAGAAGGTGGGTAACATGGCACATCTGGAGAGAAGTTAAGGAGGAATTATAACAGGGTTTGTAATTCTCAGCTGTCTAATGACATACATAAAAGCCATCCCTGTAGAAATGCTGTAATGACACATAAAAAGGGATTTGAAATTTGTAGTAGCTACTGGAGAAGTAAGAAGTTAATATTTTTTCATTTATCATTAGCTATCACAAGGAAAAATGAGCTTTATATTGCATGTTCCCATTTAAGACAGGGGCTGATTGCCATGTTTGCCATCATATGCTATACATACCTCACATCTCAGGATATGTAAAGGTCAGATACTGCTAGCTGAGCTTGAACAGTAAAAACACCCAATACTGCAGTTCACTTCAAGTTGATCTCAGAAGTTTTGGCTCAACTAAGGATGGTTACATATAGTTTTATGTTTATCTGTTATGTACATTTAATTGTCATCATGTGTTTGCTAGAACAACCTCTAATCACAAATGTATGCTATTTACCAAAGGAAGCAAAGCAAATAATTTCAGAATGCAATTGATTTTAAAACTAATACATTTGCCTGGGGCCCTTCATCTGATCAATTTGATTTTATAAGTCTGTCATTTCTTGTTAAGAGGCAGGAGATTTTGACTGTCAGTATGAGAATGAAGTTTCATGATTAGGTGCCCAATAAACGCCCTGTCAGAAATCCATGTGCTTAGAATTATGTTCTCATGTTGAACTGCAGGATGTTGTGACTGTAACTTCCATCAATTCTAATATGGTTATGCACATAAATACCAAACCTCTAAGGTAGGAATTTAATATTTACTGTTTAAGAGCAATATGTCATGTTGTTCACACTTCAGTCTTCTCCCACTGTGATAATGTGGCTGTTGAGACTGTTTTTCTGCTTGGAACAAATGCTGCCTCTTTCTTATGAGATTGAATCTAAATTTACAGGGTACATGAGGATGGCAATCAGGTGAGGAGCTGTACCCTTCTCTCCTGGTGCTTCTTCAGGCAGAAGCCTTCAAGATATCCTCAGTGCCTCATTCTCCCAGTGACAGGAATGATAAACCTGCAATAAAAGTAGTGGTCTGGTACAAAGTTTGGCTATAGTTTTCCTGTATGACATTTAGGATTAATTTCTCTTTGCTGTTTTCCCTGGATCTGAGAGGTGACTGAAATACTTGTATTTCTCTGTCTCTTATATGTCTTGCTCAGTGATTGTCGGTCCTTAAGCCTAGTTCCAAGCACTCGCTATATGATGTTTGTTACCTGTGCTCAGCCCAGTGGCCACAGATCTTGAGCAAAGTCTCTGTTCATTGTTGTAATACAAGCAAAGACAATAAAGTGTTATTTAATATGCCCTGAAATCCTGTGTTTGCCATCCACAGAACTATGGTACTAAAGCTCTGTGATAGATTTAACACTAGTAAAAAGGCAGGAGACAATATCGATCTCAAAAGTTTACTTTTAAGAAATCAGGGTCCAGATGAGCTGTCCCTCTTGCATTTGACCAATTCTTCATGATGTCCCTTTCACCCTTCCTTTGTGTTCCTCTCCATTCCTGCCTGTGGCTAGATGTTGTCAAGGCTAATTCAGAGACTGCTCCACAGTGGAATGCATAGGAGCATTGGACATAGTTTTGTCCAGTGTTATATAGTACTCCCCACGCAGTTCCTACTGGATTAGTATGGACCAGGGACAAATTTTGGAGGGTAAGAGTTCAACCGCAATGGACACAAACCATGCCAAGCCAGCTGTTACCCAGGGATGGAGTGGCAATCTCCAATGACATGGTATCCATGTCACACATTCTTTATGAGTTGTCTTTACGGTCCAGGTCCTCTTTGGGAGGAGGGAGAATGGTCCCCCTTCCCCATGGATGGGAAGAAACAGATCTGAGAGATGATGCATGGTTTGCACATCAACTAAAGCACTCTAACTAGAGTGTTTATCAAATTTTATTCTTTGGACGAATCTTCCTGTGATAGGGGACACATGTGGTTTTCTAAAGCCAAGAACTCCTAATGTACTAAGCTGCCTCTTCATGAAGGTCAAAATTAGGTCAAAATGAAGCCCCTGCGCCTGGTGTGATGTGGGGCCTGCCAGCTGCACCTCACTGCTTTGCACCTCTGCAAGATGAGAACTGTGTTCCTCACTAGGGCATTCTTTTGGCTGACCCTTTTTAATATTCACACATTAGATATAAGCAGATCTCATAAAAATGCCAGAAAGGAGCCTAAGCTAAGCCATTACCGTTTGGTTCAGGCTAAAGATCATATATTCCCTTAAATGGTTTGGCAGCTTCTACAGGTTTGCTGAAAAATACTTAAAATGAAGCAGTTTATTTTCTAGGTCAGGACATTTTAAAATCCAGTCACTTATTATCACCTTTTCCAAGCAGAATTTGTGCCAGCTAATCCAGTCATTTGTGGAGAGGCGTCTGCTGCAATTTATGCCTAAGTGCTAAACAATGCAAGTTCAGCTGGTGGGAAAGCATTTGCTCACAAGGCATCAGGAGAAGGTCCACTGGTCTCATGTTTAGCTGAGGCTTGTCATAGGTCTGTTATCAAAGTCAGCCAGGACATTGCAGGCGAGGGATGGTACAGTGAGCGACTTATCGCTGTTCTCTGCCAACATCTAGCTGATTAAAATTATTTGATCTATAACTGGTATTTGGAATAATGGGGGTGAAGCTGCTGTAATAGATCATTGCAACAGAATCAATTTACCCCTCTTTGAAGATGAAATCTCTCATTTTACAACAGTGTATGTATACATACCTCTTATTTATAGAGCAACAGAAAGCTGCCATACCAAGAGAGCAAGCCCCTTGCTGACATTTTCTTGTTGCATCCATCTCTGAGCTGCTTCTGTGTGGTGGAGCAGGATCCCTACTTGGGATGTCCCACTCCTGGGGGTACCCAGTGCAGGCTCTTGGTGACAGCATTCAAGGCTTAGCACCAGGGATTTCTTGTGGGGCATCCTCTGCTGCCACCTCTGTTGGTGAACTCGCCAGAGGGCACAAGAGAGAACATTACCCAGCCTTTGCAGGTGATGTCTGCATCCTCAGCCCAGTGCACTTATAACATTCTGTGAGGGTCTGTATCCTCTCAGACTTGGGCACTCATAAGTTAATAAATCCCAGTGAAAGGCCTTGCTGTGGGCTCTCAGACCTCCCGGCAGCCTGCCTGCACTACCTGTCTCAGGCAGCAGGAGTTACCCGCAGCAGCCAAGGAACTATAGGTAACGAGAAATAGGAGAGTTTGTGACTAACAGTATGTTGCTGTGGGTTATCCTGCAGGGATCTAAAACAACCAGCCTGAATGACACAGCTATTCACTCACTCTTTTTCCACAGAGGGATGGGGGAGGCAATAAAAAATTAAAAAAAAGTAAAACTTGTGGGTTGAGGTAAAGATGGTTTAAAATGACAGAAAAGGAAGATGATAATAACAATAAGAGTAATAATTATAAAATCAAGTGATGCACAGCACAATTGCTCACTGCCTGCTGATGGATGGCCAGCTAGTTCCAAAGCCATAGGCCCATCCCTGGCCAGCTTCCCCCAAGTTATATATGGAGTATATGGTATGGAATATCCTGTTCACCAGTTTGAGTCAGCTGTCCTGGTCATGCCCACTCACAGCTTCTTGTGCAGTGCCAGCCTCTGTGACTTGGTGTAAACATTTTCCAGCAGCAAAATAAACATCAGTTTGTTCTCAACACAATTCTCATCCTAAATCCAAAACACAGTGCTATACCTGCTGCTGGGAGGAAAATTAATTCTAGCCCACCCAAAACCAGAACATTGGCCATGCCCCATACTAAAAGCTAGCAAAGTACAATGCATTTCCAGAAATATCTCTATAATGAGGAGGAATACACAGGAAAATGTTTTAACTGTGGAAGCAAACTTCATTCACTTTGTATTAGTAAAATTTAGTGATGGATTCTGAGAATAACAGATCCCCTAGTTTCCCTGAATAAATAAATACATTATGAAATATATTTATCCTGGGTAGTGTGCATGTGCTATGCTAAATGTCAGTTTATTTTGCTTCTAGTTGTACTTCAAAGCAAACAAACAAGTTGTTGCTTTACTTTGTGATGCTTACAATTATTTGCTAAATACAGATTTAGAGTTGCCTCTTCCTCTTTAGCGAGGATTACCCATGAAAATGGCAGAATTTCTCTTTTATGCAAGTCTCAAGAGACTTCTGAAATTTCTCTTTTTAATAAATACTGCTTTCCTAAATGAAGCTAATTGTCTCTTGTGGTAGAAGCATTGAGGGAAAAAATCATAAACTGGCTTATAATATTTTTACTGTCTTGCTTTTATTTTAAATGCTTTGTGGGTTTTGATGCCTGGAAACTTTTATGACCAGCTCTGTCATGGATTTAGTGCTGTCAGATGAGTAGATAGTTTTGATTATATTTTCCCAATACTTAATCTTTTCCTCTCTTCTGCTTAATCTCACTTTGCCTATGAAAGGAGGATGAACTTCAAGTCACCTGGACTATTCCTCCATATCCTCTTGGCTTGTCTCAATTATTCAGTATTAGCAGAGGGATTTTTACTCTGCTTCATCCTTTTATTCCACCTTCCACAGCATCTTTTATTTTTTAGTCTTCTGGGATTTCTTTTTATATTGGTGTCTTTGGCACTGGTATATACAGTGAGATATACAAGATGTATGATGTGTGTCTCACAGACAGGTAATGGACCCCATGCCTGTGTATTGCTAGATGTTTGCAGTCATTTCCCTTGTTGAGAGCCTTCTACAAGCACTTGAGATGCTGCTCAGGGCCTAAAAATCACACCATCAAAAGGCGTACGAATTCAGGCACATAAAATTACCTGTTTCAAAGAAGAATCAGAGAGATGTAAGTGAAGACATTCTCACAACGAACTCTGTGGAATGCAGTTGGTGAAATCTTTGTAAATGTACCTAATTTTCATGTGTCTCCCTGCTAAACCTGCAGTTTACCTGTGTTCCTCATGCCATCTCTGTATTTTTCCTTTCGTCCTGTCCGTAGTGCTGTCAAAGAGTCTGCCTTCACATGGGACTTTGGGACAGTCAGACTGTGTGGTGTAATTTGCACACATGATGAATGGAAGGGAAAAATCACAGTCTTCCTAAATGCTCTTTGTTCGTTTATAAAACTCTGTAGGAATGATCCATCATTGCAGCACATCAGCTTCAACTACAGTGCTGTAGACTTTGTAACTGATGGTTAACCAGGGAAAGATAATTACTGATATAAATGCATGTATTTTCCAAATAGTTTAAGCAGAGCATTTCTGTTAACTGGTAACTTTTGCTTAAGAGCTTGATTATTCAATAGTTAGACATGTGGTTTTCTTTAATGAAGCTGCTATTTCTTTTTTTCATGAAGTCACAGATTGCCTTGTTCCACATGTTGAAGATGCAGAGATTCATAACAAGACATACAGGACTGGAGATAAGTTAATAATCAGCTGTCATGAAGGATTCCAGATCCGTTACCCTGACTTAGACAACATGGTTTCAATATGTCAAGACGATGGAACATGGGATAATCTGCCCATTTGTCAAGGTTTAGTACACCAGCACATCCTGTTTTATAGCTTGTGCACCTTGTGATAGTTTGCCAATATTTTTTGACAGTTGTTAGGATGTCAGTGATCTGAAAAGTTCCATTGTACAGTATTTGAATAGTGCTGCTGCTTAGGGTTTTGGTTTTTTTTTATTTCTCCTCACTGTTGATCACTGCAGGAAAGCATATGCCACTTTCTGAACATACCCATACTGAAAATACTACTTCAAACATTTGGTTTTGTTTGCTTGTCTAAAATCTGACATAGGTACACAGCATTTAAAAGACATTTTTGCACCAATTAATTTCTTCAAAGACTTAAGCTTCTAAACACAGTTTTAATTTCTTTACCTTTTGCTTCAGTCAGGGGTAGAGGAGAGAAGCTGGAACTGCTTTTCAGCAGAGTTGTTGATCGTGTTTACAGTCCATTAAACCCACAGATAATAACTGAAAATTCAGGGTATGCACAGGAATGATTTTTGGCCAGAAACACCACACACTTAGCTGTAGAAGTACTCATATAGTAAGGTGGTGTCCCAAGTTCCCTTAGACAATGAAAAATGGCTGGGGGTAAGACAGCTTTAGTGAACGGAAACTCGGTAACCTTGGGCTGCTGTTACCTTAACGTTTCTAACAAACACTCACCTGTTACTACCACTGACTTGATTTTAACAGATTCATGTCTTGGTAACAAGCTTGACTGGCTGAACACTATCAAGAGATTTAACTTGCCTATGATAAAGAGAAGACTGGGATAGTATGAACTCCCCTCAAACCCACCTGCCCTCCCCTAAAGCTGACAGTTTTCTGTAAGCACTTAATTACACCATCACATGGTGTAGAGTTGGGGCAGGCATGCAGAGGAGCTGGGACAGTTCTCAGGGGTTACGGTGGCAGGGCTTGGCATTTCTGCTATGAAGTGGTAAGATGGATTGGTGCCAGAGTCAGAAGTTACAGGAGTTTAGCTTGTGTGGGTCTCCATGGCTAGGACCCTCAGTTTGGGGAACATCAAACTGGGTCTCAAGGTCTTGCTTAGACTGTGGTACAGACATGTTGAAAATTAGGGCTAGCTCGGTGTATCTGAAGAGAGCCAACAGAAAAGGGGGACACTGGATTTGGGGTTTTTCATCTGCAATGGCATGGTGTGTGGCAGTATGAACTGTACAGCCCATTTTTGGGAGTGTGAGTACCTCACATCTAATTAAGGTAAATTAGGACTCTTGCATCTGAGAATACTGAAAAGATTAATTTTCAGGTACTGTGTTTGCCAAAGATCCATCTAGGAATTTTCTGAGAGCCAGTATTGACTGGGTAAGCAAAAGTACCCCTTGGCTTGCTGCCACCTTCTGTTGCTGTATTTATACTCTGAAGCATGATAAATTGCTGCTACTCAATATTCAGTATTAACTGCTTTTAAAAGTAAAAAAAAAAAGACAGTGCTACTAAAAATTGTGAAATAATTGTCCAAGAGCAAAAGGCTGTAGCTACCAGACAGGTAGAGAATAGGCAGTTCAGATTCAAGCATCTGCCATATTTTGCCGGACTGTAAACCTGTTCCAGAATTGACCCCTGATTTTTTTTTTTTTTTTTTTTGCTATGTCAAGCAGTAATAATGTCAATGGCATTTGTCTAGTTGCACTGGGTAGGCTGTCAATTACATGTCAATGCCACTTGATTACAACAGGCAGGGGAGTCTCATGACACTAAGATGCCTTTTTTCTGGCAGAGCAGTGACAAAGTATTGTAGAATGAGTAAGAATCCAACCCCTAACTGTTTTTGACACAAGATACTAATGAGAATTACTGAAGTGGAATAATGTGAATTAGTTTAATAAAGAAAAAAGAAGTCAAAATGAAGTTTTCAAGCAGGTTGAGGTATTTGGAGAGGCAGAGGTTTTCCCAAATACGTAGTGCTGATACCAAATCAAGTCAATCTCTGACCTGCATTAAAGGAACCTGGTGAGGATTGGAATTCTGAGCCAGCAGGATGAAGTTTCCCCTGGTACAGTTCAGAGGACAGTAAGCTTGATCTTGCTTGGGCAGTCTGTGCTCTTTCTCTCTGCCCCACCGCAGGCTGCTTGTAGCATCCTGCTCAGCTCACAGGACAGATATGTTATGAGTGGGGCATACGTACAGGGGTACAAGCAGTAGCCAGCTGATAGGATGTTTGAAGCTTTACTTAAGTTTATAAGAATATGTAAGAATTTAAGAATATTTAGAAGATAACTAGAGAGTAAAACAGCTCTCAGAACCATTGTTCTGGTAGTATACTGTTCTGTAAAAAGCATTCCAGTTTTTCTTGTTGATTTCTTTTGCTTTCATCTCTCTTCCTCAAAAGACTGCTTCAAGGAGATAACCACTTGAAGTGCTGCTAGGACCTTTTATTTTAGATGCTAGCCTCTTACAATAAGTTCTTGGGCTGGTTTTAGTTCAACCCCAGGCTGAAAATTATGAGTCCTATGAACATCTTTCACAAATTCCTAGAAGTGGCAAAAGACCTATTTATGGACTGCCATAATGCAGCTCCCATTAGTATTGTAACTTTATATTACTAATCATCTTTCCTCCATGTTATTGCGAAGCAAACAATAAACAGTCTTAAGTATTACCCAGAGGGTCATTTCTAAAGCCATGAGGAATGTGTTTTTTTTCTAGAACCATCTCTCATCTAAATACCAGCTCAAAATACACTCTGAAGGTATATGAATGACATGTTGTAAAGTCATGTCATCAACTAAATTCTGTGCTCTTTCTTGCACTAAATATTGCTGGTGACCATTGACCATTTAACTGTCACAGCTCAGTACCATCCATGGTGCAAATCCTGCAGAAGTAATTCCACAAGTAGAATGTAGTCTCTGACTACATTTACAATTTCTGGTGATAACAGGTACCATAACTTTATCATGGTACGTTTATCATGGGACTGCTAATAGTAAGCCACATCACGACAGACTTTCTCAAACTGGAATTGCAAAATCATTAATTCTGCCTGCAATTTTTTTACAGTTGTGTGCGCTTTAGCATGGAAGCAGTTTTAATAGTAAAGATGGTTTATATGCCTGTCAGTTTTAAGAGGAGGAATCAAACTCATGGTTTGTGTAAATGACAATCTTTATTTATTAAAGATTCTACCTCCAAAAGAAATTGCCATCTGCTAACCCAGAGAATGTTTGTGAAACAAAACACTGTCATTTTCAGTAAACCTTCCCTAGATGTGCTGAGAGTGAATCTCCTGCTAGTGAAGCGTGTAGGCTAAACAATGGAAGGGTTTGAAACAGGATGATGAGACATATGTATGTGAAGGAGATTACACAGGCATGTCATTCATAGCAGAGAAGATGAAAATATTGCATTCCTCAATTTAGGAATTATAACCAAGATGTGTGAAGATGACTGAGACAAGCACCATATAATAAAAGATACCTCCCTCTTCTTAATTTGCAGGTTGCCTGAGGCCATTGGTTCTTCCTCATAGTTACATTAACATATCTGAGTTCGAGTCCTCCTTCCCCATAGGAGCAGTGGTGTATTATCAATGCTTTCCTGGTTATAAACTAGAAGGGGCAGAGTTCCTTGAGTGTATGTATAACCTTATCTGGTCAGATAGCCCACCTAGGTGCCTTGATGTGGAAGGTAAATGCCTTATTATTTGTTTTTCTTTCAATTTTGCAAAATCAGCATGCTCCCTATGATGTTTAACTCCGGGCTTTACTCTCAAGTTATGCTATATGTAATGGTTTTGCAGGCCACACAGAGTGTACCTGGGGTTTGTTGTGCACAACCTATTGTGGTTCACTGCACCGTTAGCTCTCGGCATTCCCTGGCTAATGTTTCTCTCTAAGCATCCAAAGTGCAAGAGAGGAAGCTCTTAACAATGATTGCTTTGGCCTTAAAGTGTAAATTCTTTGCACCTTTTCTAATGAAAACAGTGAGGAAGTAATGGAATTCATGTTTCTGTGCAAATGGTCACATTTTCTATAGATACGGAGAGATTTCTGTGATTAACTGAAAAATACTGCGTAGAAACTCTTCAGTTGGGCTGTGCCAGCTGCACAGATTATTCACTGCTACAGCATGCTCACACTTGAATATTTGTTGTTTCTTGTAGTATTTAACTTTAAAGAAGGATTTGCAACTAAAATGACAGCACTAATTTATTGATTAGGAGCATAAAACCCATTCAGTGTGAAACCGAGGTAAATCATACCAAGCCAAAAGGAATAATCTGCCACTGCAGCTGCGGCACTGGAATGGAGGTTATCGCAGCACATTTATATTTGCATCCTATACATTTAAAACAAAGATAACAAATGTATTGCTCCACAGACTACAAAACCTTGTGAGCTACCTTCCTTCATTTTCATACACTATCTTAAACGGAGCATCCTAGGAAGCCACCAGAATTGAAATACATCCTCAGCATTTCATTTCCTTAAAAGGACTACAGTTTGGCTCTCTTTCAAGCTTGTAAGAAGCTAGCTATATGTAAAACTTAGCTAGATGCAATTATAGGAATTCATATGTGAGGCCTATGTCACTGAGCTAAATGCTGATCATTCTGGAAGTGCAAAAATTTGCCAGCATCAACAAAGTGATATACTGCACTAAAATAATTAAATGATCCTTACATGAACTTACATGAACTGACATTTCAACTTCCAAAACTCAGAAATGCCTTTGCACTTTTGGAATGACATAAAAAGATGATGATGATTATTCCATAAAATATTAATACCAAATCAGCTGTATGTAAGCCATTTTTGAAAGGTTTACCTATTGTTTATAGCATGGAAAGTACATTAAAATCTCAGAAGGGCCCTGTTAGGCTTAATCCAAATAATGTAACTGTTTTGATAGCAATGACAATTTTCCAGTTAGCAAGAGAAGAGCATTAATATACAGAAACTGAAGTGTATGAAACAGAAAAAAGTTGTATTTTGCCCTCACTTATCACAGGTGAGCATTCCAGCTCCTATAAAAATCCCTGGGAAAGCTCATGTGTTCATTGTTTATGGCTTGTATTATAAAGGCATGGAGGTGCTCTTTTTCCTTCATAATTTAAGACATAAGAACTGCTGCCCTGACAGTTCTACATATAAAAATCATGTCAAAAGTTATCATCCCCAGTCAACTATAGTAATGTGTGATGGATCAGTGTGTGCCAGCTGCTGGGTCAAGGCCGTCTGGGAGGCCTCATGAGTTTTGATTTAAATCCAGCTTCCCCTTTAATCGTTTTCTTATTGCTCTCTTTAAATGTTAAAACTTTCCATGGTGATTTCATCTTGGCTTCCCATCTGTGCATGTGTTGAGAGAACCACAGGAGACCAAAGACCAGAACAAACGCTTGCAGGAGCAGGTTCTCCTCAGCTTTGGGGCTGTCCCTGCTTCTATGAAGTCAGTTGGAGGCATGCTTCAACTGGTATGCAGCAAACTTCAAAATTAAATTTAGATAGGATGCACCAATTTGGGATGCCCTTGTTTCAAAGTGTTAGCTCAAGTGCTTTATTCAAGGAGTCCCAGGTTCCAGGAATCTTGTTACAATCCACTACTCTTAGCAGACAAAACTTACTCCCTGCACATTGTTTTATTCTGCACCTTGTGTACCGATGCCAAGCACTTTTATCAGCATTCCTTCTATGTGTGAGGTATCATCTCGACAAGCAGTATTTTTGACAGAGGAAATCTGCAAATAACAAACTGATTCCATTTATTTATTTCCACAGTCAAAATTTATTCTAATAACATTCCCTGCTCAGTATTTTAATATGTTAACCATTAAAAACAAATGCTTGTTAGGAAGCAATAATAAACTGTTTTGGAGCTTTTACTGTGTTATAAACAATGCTGTTTACAGCTTTCTTGTTTTGATATATGTACATACTCTTCTTGAAGCCTTCACAGAAGGAATTTCTTAAATGTAGAGACAGACTGCTGTACGTCTGTCTCATGATTTTTTATCCCTCTTTGCTAGGCCAAATCAATTATGAATTGAGGTTTTGCAGCTCCATTTAAATAGTTACACTATGGCTCCCATCCTACAGCCAGATTTCTAAATGCTCAAGTCCAGTCTTGTTCTCAATATTGCCAAGCGCGGAGCTTCCCCACACTCTGGCAAGTTGTTTTCAGACTAATTTCTGCTGATAGGGAAGATTTTCCTGATAACTAAAATCATTTTTGCTCTAGTCACAGCAGTGCTGGAAGAAATGAGTTACTTGGTACTGAAGTCTAGCCAACACTGCAGGGTTTTGCAGCAGCTTCTCAGAAACAGCTGTTTGCATCTAATTGGTGAAGTTGTTATAGCTCAGGCAAATAAGGATGCCTGTAGCTCACAGTGCCAAGTATTAATTGGTATGAGAGCCTCCTCTTAAATGCTTGTACCTTTGCCAGATTTGAAACATTTTGATTGATTTTTTGAGTGTCTTTCGCAAGCTTGAATCATTCAGGAAGTTTCAGTTGAAGTGGTTCATCTGTATCTGAGAATGATGGTAGAGGAAATTTTGTTGTTTTACCAGTATTAGAAAACTTTCCAGTTATTTAGAGGGGAAGATAAAACATCTTAACACTGAAGAGTTTTTGGGGTTTTTTTTCTTTAATTCCTTGATTTACATCTTTAACTTTCTTAATGTCCCTTTTGACTAGTGGAATTCCCTACATATGCAAAAGTTTTTTTTAAATTTCATTTGCACTGAAACTTATTAGAGATACTTCCAAGGATATATAAAAATCTAAGTAAAATGATAATTTACTTATATGATTTTTAACTTACCAATCTTGAGTTAAGCATCCATGTGTGGAAATGAATGTGAGTTAGCAATCATCTTCTGTAAAATCAGATTTGAAAAAGAGGGGAAAAACCCCCAAAACTTAAATGCATGATTACCACATGGAGTACCAACATTAATTGTAAAATCACATGGCTTACAAAAACACTTGAACATATGTTCAAGTGTTTTTGTAAGCCATGTGATTTTACACATCAGAGGAGACCATACACTTGAACACATGTTCAAGTGTATGGTCTCCTCTGATGTTTTTGGTATGGAGCTGTGTGAAATTAAATGTATAGAACTACAAAATGTTCATGATACCATACTTTAAGGTGAATAAAGACATTACACAGGATTTGGGAAAAAAATTAAAATTCTGGCCATTAGTACTTTGGGAACATGTTCTGCATATGACTACACCCCTTGCCATCTGGACTCTGTATATTAATCTTTCATGCCCTTTGTAAGGCTTCCAAGAAGATGTTAAAGAATAATTCTAATAAGGAACTGAGGGGGAAAGGCAGAGAGAGGAAGGGCTGGGAGAATTTGATCATAGTGCTAATGCTATAATATAAAGCAGTTGTGTGGATAATGTAATTGGGAATTCCAGGCTTCAGATTTAAGACTAAAAGGGAAAAAACAGTTGATCAAATTTGCAAACAACAGACATGGTCCTGTTATCTGGAATGGCTGGTTTCAGCAGCGCTCCAGGTGAACACAAAAGCCAGTCCTGCAGGAAAACAGATACAATCTCAAAACTTCATTTTACATGCTAGAATCAACAGATGCTTTAGCTGAGGTTAAGCTTGAAAGAATGTTAAATAGAAAATACGTCATATTTTTGTGAGTAGATTAGAAATTAAAATGAAAGAAACATGAGGAATAGATCTCAAAGGGAAGATTCAAAGAATAAATGAAAATAAAAACATCTGAAAGCTCTGGTATATAAAGCCACCTCCTTGTGAGGGGAGACAGAGATTAACACTGAGCTAATAACTGACAACAGAAGGGATCCTGATGGTTATGGAAAGTATGAGAGAAAGACAGGAGAAATAAGAAAATGGCACAACAAACCCAGTGAAGTGCAAGGGAACCCAACCCCCCCCCTACCTAGAGCGCCAGGAAGGTTATGGAGAATAAAAGGGCATTAGTCACATGAGTTTTAAAACCAGCAAAGTATGTTACAGAATTTTTTAAAAAATAATAATTCTGGAAAGACAGGCAGGAGTATAGGACAGAGCTTTACACTGATTCTGGCACAAACCTGAGGACAGACATGCATAGAGAGAGTCTGGTAATACTGACACAGACCTAGAGAGTAAAGAGAATAAAAGAGCTCTGGAAGAGGATGATATTATGGGTGATTTGCCACAGCCACTCACTGTTTCAAAACTAATTAGCTTAAAATTTCTAACCAATTACATGCAGGATACTTTGAAGGAAAGCTAAAAAAAAAGCTTCATAGTTACATAACAATGGCTAATGCCAGAAATTGTGATTTCACCGAGCGACTTGTTTGATAAACTATGCCCTTAAAATATTTTAAATTCTTGGTGAAACATACAATACACTGGGAAGAAAGATACATTTCAGCTGTAATGATTTTATATTCCAGAGCCAGAATAAAGTAAGCAATGCTAAACCTGAGATATTGTACATCAGTAAGAATGGATTTCTCTCTCAGTTTCCTTGTTGACATTGAGAAGGCTTTAGATAAATTCCAACATGACAGACTGATGTGTATCCTCAGGGAAGATAATGTGATGCTGCAGATCCCCAACAGATAAAAATCCTGTAGAGCGAGCCGAGGGCAGCAATACAAGCAAGTTGTGAACACTACAGTATTAAGAAATGGAGAGGTGGATACCAGGATTCTGTTCTGTTTAAAGCTACTCAGCTTGCAGGAGGGAGTAATAAATGAAATATTTCTCAACTGCCAAAGAGATCATCCAAGTTAACTGAGTTCATGTTAACCTGAGATGCATTGATAGCCTTGTTTTTAATAGCTCTGAGTACATATTCTGAGTGGCCTTTCAGAATATATTCATTGCCTGGAGCAATATTTCTTGTAACTGAGGAATTACAGCCATCAGTAAATGCTCAAAGAGGAGCAGCCAACAGTATTTGTAAGCACCTTTACCTGGGCTACACCTTTACATTGGTGACACTTTTAGGTTGAAATAGGCTGATAGTGTTTCATGCGACAATTAAGTCATAGAAAGCAAGTGTGGTGAAGAAGTTAAGGATATTTTTCATTGAAAGAAGTCATTCAGTAATTCTATGTGTTCTGCACTGTAGACAGTTAATTTGGTCACCACCTGAGATCGCCAAAATGATACATGTCTAGCAACCCTATATGAGTGTGGAAGTTGAATGCTTTAAGGAGCTGCTCATTGGTGACTTGGAGTATTTGGACTTTTGTGCTGTTGGAGAGTGATGGAATGCATCTATATGTCTTCACCCACAGCTAAACAGGCGTGGAAAAAAATTGAGTCCAGAAAGAGCAGTGACATGAAATACTAGGCAGACAGATCATATCATTCTGTGCACGTACAGCTTAATCCAATTGCTTAACTCCAGCAAAGCTCAACAGAAAGAAAACTAGACCACATTTCAAGAGAGAAAGATACACAAAAGTGGACATTTTACAGCTCTTTTTATAAGGGATGGAGATCCAGAGAACAGCTTCCACCTTGAAGACATTTTTTGAAGAAGATAAATACTATTGTGTTTCTGAGTGATTGCTCCTTTACTGCGTTTTGCAGAAATCTCCTTTGATCTTAGCTGTGAATTAAAGATGCCTTCTCAGCTGTCCCTAGTTTTTCAAGAAAGCAACAACTTGTAATCTGTTTCTTTTATGTCTTTTTGTTTCTGCACGATACACAGGACTGTCATGGTAAATCATTGTTTTACACCTGCTCTATCGCCTGTGTACCTTTCAAAAAATCCTTAGCATTTCCATAATCAGCCAGACATCCCGACTTTTTTATGGAGCCATAATTTCTGCCCTGAAGTTCTACATTAGCTGCCAGATGCACGTAGTATTTTATCCACAGTGCTTTAAATATGCTGGATATCAGGTGGGAGAAAGCAGACAAAAATTTCTCCCTGAAGGCTGTTTTATAATATTAATCTTCAACTGTATCTGGCAGGGCTCCTCAGAAAGGAAAGGCAGACTATACCTTGAAATCAGGTGTCTCTGTGCTTTTTGGAAAAGTACCTTGAATTCAGTTACAGAGTGCAATGACAGAACATTTTCCACAGATGGAGGCAACTGTCACTACAGACTCTAGGCATTAAGTTTAGCCACCACGTAGGTCTATTCACTTCCAGAAATAAAAAACAGTATTTAAAGGGTGGCAGTTTCACCAATCAGTGCAGGCAGGCACTTGATAACTAAACATAAATAACAGAAACTGATATTCTTCCACACCTCCCTAGTCTTTTAAGCTGGTTTGTTGCAGTAGTGTGCTAAGATCACTTGCTGGTTTTTCTCCCTTAGTTTTTTTTTTTTTTTTTCTTCTTGTAGCATTTCTTTGGGAATAAAACTTTGTGTTTTTCCTTCTCTTGGGTGATATAGTTTGATTCCCACAGCCTTCAACTAAGACCTGGAATATAGCTCATCTATTCCAGCAAGACCAGGTGGATTTGGCATTCCAGTCTCATCCCTGATAACTGATGCAGGGAACAGCACACTGGCTCAAGGGATTCCTAAGGAAAAACAATTTAAGTAAGAGGGGTTAAAATAGCATTAAAATATCAATATGCCCAGCTCACAGCAAGTGCTGGGTTCTTCAGACATCCCTCTCAGATGCTTTCATCTGTCTGGTTGTCTTAGCCAGTTTCCCAAAAGCTCACTTTCCCACCTCCAGTTGACTTCTAAGCACTTCAGCCTTTCCCAGGACTGCCGTTATCCTGTGATACCCATCAAATTCCAAAGCATTGACTTATTTTGAAGCTCTTTGATTTATTCCTGTTAGGTGTCTATGCAGTCCCCAGCATCTGCTTCTCAAAGTCCTAAAAAGACTATTACTGATTGTAACATCAACCACTCATGGGAAAGGGAAGAAACAAAACTAGAAGGAAGTGACAAAGAAAGCTAAAATGTTCTGCTGTGAATGAAACCAAGCACTCCTATGTGAATAATTAGTATAAATATTTCCTTAAAGATAATTAAGGACTTCTAACCAGCCAGAGGGACCTGGACCAGCTGGAGAAGAGGGCCCAGGTGAACCTTACAATGGTCAACAGAGCTAAGTTCAGGGTCCTGCACCTGGGTTGGGCCAATCCTCATTATTGGTACAGGTAGGAGATGACATCCTAGTAAGCAGCCTTGAGGAAAAGGACTTGGGGGTGCTAGTGGATGAAAAGCTGGGCATGAGTCAACAATGTTGCAAACTCATCATCAATTTTTGTAGTTTAAATGAAAATTACCCTTTTTAAGATAAAATTTTTAGGAGAGAGATCACTTGGGGTGTGTATCATCTGATACCTGTTTTGAAAAGAGTTTGAAGCTACAGACTTTGGCATTAAGATCAGTGTTTCACTGGTTGTTGTGCCAGGAATGGCAGAATTTTTGAAGATCAGTGTGTGTTTGTTGTGATGCTTCTGTAGGAAGGTGACTGGAACTGCATAATGGGCTCAGTCAGTCATTTGTAACTCCAGTAACAAGGAGTTATTGTGTACAATAAGTGATTTTAAATCAACTTCTGTTTCCGTTTAGGAAATACGAAACTGTTATTAAAATAGACTTGAAACTAGCTTTGTACTGTGTCATTTAGGCCCACACAGCTGGTGTCTGTGATAGCAATTTTCAGCAAGATGGTGTTTGTCAAAGCTGGACCAGCGAAGCAGCTTTTTATTAAAAAGTTAATTATGCAATTAATTTCACTCTGAGAATGCTTCTCACTGTGTGCATGCCAAAAGGTTTACATTGGTGTTATAAGTGGTTCAGAATTACCATGGGGTGACTAAGTGTAGAGGGGCAGCTTGGAGCCAGGAGACCCAGGTTATATTCCAAACTGCTTCAACACTGACTTGCTGAATGGTCTTGAAGGTGTTGCTTAAATGTCCGGTGTCCTTGCAGATGAAAACATGTAAGTGGCATTGTGAAGGTTAAGTAATTGCAAAAGGTTAAGATTGAAAATAATTTGGAAATTATTGCCTAAGGAGGTGATATTTTTAATAAATCTTGCTGAAAGCTTTCAGTAAATTTGCTGGCAACTTCAAAATTCAAAATGAGCATCTTTTATCTTTGCTCTGTTTTTTAAGTCATGTCTACTTCCAAGCTTAAAGGGAGTTACTTCCTATTAGTGCTGACTTCGTTTTTTCCACTGTTGTTTCTATTCTGGTAGTACTGTTGCTGCTGCTGTTGTTTTGCCGTGGGAATGAATAATCAGAAAAGTTTCTCAAAGCATGTCTCCACTTTCAAAATATAAATTCAGTGACTATGAAGTTTTTCTTTCTTCTCCCAGTACAGCTAATTATGCACTAATTCTCCCTTTACAATGCTGGCAGGATTTGTTATAGGATTGTATCATTAGGATATTGTTGAGCTGATGTTGATAATAAATGAAAAGTTAAACTTCCTGCTCTGCTTACATTTCCAATGAGTTTAATTAGAAATAAATTCTCATTAAGCAGCTGTTCTAAACTGAGATCGTTTGACAGGACTTCTTTCAGCCTCTTTCAGAGGATGAGTTTGAAATTAGGGCTCTGTACTGTACGGTGCAAGTGTGAATTTCAGTGCAATTATGAATCACATGGCACTGGTAATACCTGTGGAAATGGGAAGCTCTGTCAGGTGAACCGGACAAGATTGTTGAGGTATAGGAGAGAAAGGTTTCTTGGTAGAATATTTTATTCTGAAGTTCAGAAGGATGATAATCCAGGAACCAAGTTTTATTAGCATAGTGTTCATAAAGAAGCAGGAAAAGGCAGAAACATAATGTTCATCATCTTTGTTTCTGTAAAAAGTTAAATTTTCAAATCCTGCAGACACGAGCAGACTTTTGTATGAAAGCAGTATACGGAAGAGGGTCCATAGAGTGGATCCTGAAGCCAGCCAGTAAAGGCTCAGGTGGGGACCAGGCCACCCTGGATGGGACATATACTGCTGTAGGAGTATACACGCAGTGTGTCATGGCTCAGCTTGAACATCGGTTGGAATGCAGTAGCCAGATGACAGATGTCTAAATTTCTCATTTTAATTAGTGCCCTGATATATACAAGAACAACAGCGGGGGCGGTCATGAGAAGCTTTTGCTCCCTTCTAGTTTGTGTGCAAACTAGTGTGTCGACCTCCCTGATTTCTGTCTAGCGAGACACACCAAAGCGTTTTCCCCACACTTTGGAACTGGCAGCTTTTTACCTTTCTCATCATGAGGTTTCATCTTAATCCTTTCTCACTCAGTGCATAGTGAGCAGGCTTTTGCAGTGTGCTTGGGAGAAGTGTGGGTTTTGATGAGGTGCAAATGCTGCTAACCCTGTCCATCCCTCTGTGAAGCAGAACATGACCAACCTTGCGCTGGGGCTTGCTGCTACACCATCTAACCTAGCAACTAGTATCCCACAAGGAAGACAGGCTAGGGAAAAAACATGCTATGCAAAAAAAAAACAGAGGTGGAAAACATGCTTCTTGCTCATTCCTACCCCTTTCTTATCAGTAAGTGCCCTGTATTTCAAGACATTTTTGCTTTTATTTTTGAGTCATGTCAGAAGCTGGGCAAAACATGAAAAATTTGCTTCTACTTTGAGCAAAAACTAAACCAACTGGTGGACCAAAAAGAAGGTTTTGAGCACTGTAAATATCTGTATCTCTCTGTATACCAGTGGCTTTTAAAAAGTGACATCTTCATTCCATGTCATCAGTGTTAATTGAGAATATGCTAATGTCAAAAAATCTTACCTCTCTCCTGCAGTTCCAGTGTCAAAAGTGCAGAATAGCTGCAGCATCCTCTGGGCAGTGTTCAAAAAGCTTCTTGACCATAATGAGTAGGAGAAATTACTGGGCGAACCCCATTGATTTCCTCCAGTGTCTGGTCAGTAAGCGCCTGCAGGGACCCCAGGGATGGGGCTGTCATACTGCAGAGGCTGCAGGCTACACCAGGGAACAGACCCACCTTCACCTTTCACTGCACTGTCTCTTTGCAGGGACCCCAGAAAGCCAAGTTTGGGGTCTTGGCAGCTCAGGACAGCTCACAAAAAGGGGGCTGCCTGGAGGCAGATCTGCAGGTGGGACATATTCTGTAATTTTTAATTACAAAAAGCTCTCTAGTTAACCCGAAACAGGCCTTCTGCTCCAAGCCAGTATTTGACAGTGTTTGTAACACAAGGCTCAACTCCCCGGGTTTTAAGCTCTACCTGAAAGCACAAATCTTTGCTTAAAAACAATCGGAGGAGAAAGCCTATAGCTTACCTCAGAGGAAAGCCCTCAGCTCCTAAGGCGGGGAAGTCCATAAAATCAAACAAGGAATTTCTCCCTTCAACTTCCTTGAGTAATAGGCGTCTCGAGTATCCTGGAAGGGATCTGTTTGCCATATAAACCAACTTAGTCTTTCTTTTTGATGAATGATTCAGCTTTTCAGCTGAGAAAGTGGAGCTGTAAAGTTCCTCTAAGTCCCCTTACAGTCTGTGACCAATTGCTCTATAGAGGCCAGTCTGGAGAACCAGGATGAAATACTACAAAACCACCAGGAGATTCTGACCAAATTATGTCCATCCCTCTGATATGCTCCAAAGTCAAGGACATACACATGTGGACTTTCAGTGTTGGTCATCAGAAGATAACAATTGGATTATCTGTGCTAGATGTTGTAATTAGGACATTTTAAAAAATAATATATAAATAAAGTTAAGATGCTGAAAGCTGTTGGTATAGTAAAGACTTGATGTCACATTTAAGAACAACACCTAGGGGCTTTTTTCAAGCGGTGAGAACTTCCTGAAGTAGAATTCAATTCTCTCTATAATTATTTGTCATTCATACTGCTGTTGGCTTTGACAATGAAAATATACTTGTCAGACACAATTTTATTTTAATCAGATTGTGGTTATTTTTATTCTGTGAGTTTGAGTCATTTGCCTGAAGTCTATAGCCTGTAATTTCCAAAAAGAATTAGGATTGATGTCCTGGTATGCAAGAATTTTAACTTTCCTGGAAAATGTTAGTGGGCTTAGTTTTGCCACCTGATTTTTTTTTCCATATTTGATCTGGCACATTCCTATATAACCCGTATTGTACACTAATATCCAACCTAATGCTAAGTAAATAGCAGCACTAAGGGATCTGACCCTGTCAGATGTTGTGACCCTCTCAAAATCATCTGTCTTTAGGATCAAAGAGTGTTCAGCCACCCTCCAGACTTTCATAATCTTACTTTTCTGTGATCAAAACGAAGGCCACTTCATGTCCTGGCACTGACTTTAAAGGATCTCAGACAGTGATGATCATGGTAATTGAGCAAGTTGAGAAAGGGACCATGTGTAACTAACTGCCAGGAGCTCAAAATTTATTGGATTTTGCTTGCTTCTGATGTATCTCGTTCCATTTGGTTTGATTTGGAAAAAGAGGCTCTGAACCTGAGCATTACTGATTGTAGATGGGGTCCAGTTCACACTTGCACATAATAAAGGATCCTGAAACTGGATATACATAAAATTCACAGGAGTCAGTGTGGGATATCCCAAGCAACTGAAAACCTCTGACTCTGACAAACCAGATGATATAAGAATGAAGTGTTGTTTCATTTGAGCTAAACACCTTCATTTTCAAACAAGTCCCATTGCATCTGCTGTTTGTGAGTGCTTAATGCAGGAGCTGTTGGCAGGAGTGACCACTTAAAACTTGACTAATTCATGGCTTATACTCTGCAGCATATTAAAGTTTGCAGAAGTTTCTGTGCAGCATCAACACACAAACCTTTTCCTTGAAATATGTAGGGTGTCAGAGGAAGGGATGGCACCCATTCTTAGCATTGGGAATGTATTCTACATGAAGAGTGATCTCTTTTTTTTCCATTTTTTTTTTAAATCTGGTTCCATTTGTAAACAGACTGACAGCTTTGTATCTGGATTGTACCCACAGCATATTGTTCTCTGTGTCATTCCTGAGCTGATCACATTGCTGGGATACCACCTCTGAGGCTTTTTTCATTTAGCTGGCTGCTTTGGCCCTGGATGACATTAAAAGGTTAGGGATGAGGCAGCAGGTACATTGCTGGACAGGAGAAATATGTTTCTCCGAGCAGTTGCTCTCTGTGACAAGATGTGCTCTACTTTGCTCATTGCCAGAAAGGTATTAGGCTTCTACACATCTCTTGCAGCCTGTTGTAGATTGACAAAATACAGTTGTAAAGAATTTGCAGTTGCTGTCTTCTTTTGTGCTCATGCTCTAAGTGTAGATAATAAAAATACTCCGGGTTTCCTTATGGCAGGCCAGAATAATTTCTGTCACTGATCATTTTCTTTTTAATAGAATAATGGTCAAAAGGTGCTCTCTCACTATTTCACTCTGACACCTTTGCTCTAGTATTAAGAAAATTGTGAGATGACTTCCCAGAAAAGCATTCCTCTTCCTTGTGGGCCTAGAGGCTTTGGAAAGTATGCAACATATCGAGGATGTGAATTTTTATGTGAATTACTTGCTCTGATTTCAAGTTATTAGTAAGCCTTGCCCATGAAAATGCAAACAAAACCATGTCTCTGGGGGATAGGGAATAGACATTGCTGCATATTGTAATCAGCCTCTCTTGAAGATTCATTTAATATCTTGTGTATTTTTTTTTATGAAATGCATTATTCATGTAACAAGATTCACAGAGAGAAGCAGCTGAATTGTAATTTCTGGGAAGAGTCTCTTTCTGAGAGATGGCATTTTCATTATTTAAATCAATGCAGTAGGTCTTGCCTGCGTGAGGGAGACATGAAGTGAATGGAAGGGCCTCTAGATGGGGCACTGAGCCAGTTAATTTCTGCCTCTGAAGGGAAATAAAACCATCCATCCAAAAAAAAAATGACCTTTTTGGGTCAGTATGTAGCCATTTGAGACACCATTAAAGCTTTGTAGGGTTCCCCCCATCCCCGCCTTCTTCTGTGTTAGGACCACTTAAGAAAATGGTAATCAAGGAACGCTTACCCAGCGGAAAAGTTTCCTCTCCTGTAAAAATACTGCTTGCGAGCTGCTTGACCCACTGCTGGTTCCTAGAGAGCGCTCCTAAGGCTCTCCGTTGAGTTCATCGGCCCACACCTGAGAGGACATTTCATTTCAGGGCCTACAATAGAAGTTCCACAGTTCTCTCTTATTTACATAACCTTACATAAGCCACCACACTTAATTAACACAGGCTATGCTCAGCCTCTGTCATATTGAAGACCTTGCTCCACCGCCAGTCCCACTGGGATCGGTAGCTCTGCCCAGAGATAACAAAGCACACTTAACAGCAGTGGGGTTTAAGCTTAATAACATCACTGTGGTACAGACGGCCGTTGCTTAAGTGACGCTGCGTGCTGTGCATCTCTGGCAGCACAGTTGCTGGCAAGCTTGTTTTTAAAGTGGGTATTTAGGAATTTAATTACTGCATATAGCCACTTAATTATGTTAATGAAATAAAAGATAGAACGTTGCAGCTGAATTTGAGGTGCTTCTTAAGGATAGGGATTCTCCTTATTCTTGTTGCCTGTTCCTCTCCACGCCCATTTAGCCAGCTTATAGGCATATGTGTCCCCTTTTTACTTCCTCTTGCCCTCCCCTTCCCCAGAAGGATGGAAAGCTTCCCAGACCCCCATCTCTCATGCCTTTAAACAAGCAGGTGACCACAGAGCTTGTTAGCGTCAGTGAGAGCCAAAAGCCACCCACACGCCCCAGTGCAGGCTGTCCCATGGGAGGTGCAGATGGGCATCTGGTCTCCCAGGAGCAGTGGTCTGGTACCATTGAGACAAACCCCAAAACTGCAGGGGCCCTGAAAGGGAGCCCGATGCATAATTTGACACACTGTGGCTACCTAGCAGTGGGTTGCTGGCATTAACATTTTTCTCCTTTTCTCTTTGTGTAATTGCCCAAGTTTGTCCACTACCTCCAATGGTGAGTCATGGAGACTACATCTGCCACCCGCGGCCTTGTGAGCATTACAACCATGGGACGGTGGTGGAGTTTTACTGTGATCCTGGTTACACCCTCACCAATGACTACAAATACATCACCTGCCAGTATGGAGAGTGGTTCCCCTCCTACCAAGTCTACTGTGTCAAAACAGGTGAGGGAGCAGCCATGGCATTGTTTCTACCCTCTTCTGTAGTGGTTTTCTGTGTGTTGGTTTGTAGTGCTTGGTGAACTTCATCTCTTTCATGGTTAAGTGGTGAACATTGATTTTAAGATGCTGTTAAATACAGTATATTTTTATTTCCAAGATCCATAATGATCCTACACTGTTTCAATCGTTATCTCTTCAATGGATAGTTTTATATGTATATAAGCTAAGGTCATAATTGCATGGATTAAAACAAAAAGTTAAGTTTGCTTTTGGTATGTACTGCTGGGTCCATGAGTGTTTTTACAACACACAAGTGTAAAAGATGTCTTGTCACAACAGGCACTTCTGAGTACTGTTGGAGTATTAAAACAAAATAATAACAGTAATAATCAAGCACAACTCCTGCGTTGCCTCTTTGTTACAGAACAAACCTGGCCAAATACACAGGAGACTCTCCTGACTACATGGAAAATAGTGGCGTTTACTGCTACCAGCGTTTTATTAGTACTGCTACTGGTTATTTTAGCCAGGATGTTCCAGACCAAATTCAAGACACATTTCCTCCCCAGGTTTGGACTCTTTTCTTTCTATTTTTTCTATTTTTAAATTTTCTATTTTAAGATCAAGGAATTTGATTCAGTTTTTACATTGAGGACTCCTTCCCAAGGAGTCAGAGCAGCTCACAAGCCTCTCAGATGGCTGCTTCTGCTCTGAACCTGAGTCTCTGAGCCCCCATTATGGAAAGGGCATCCCTGAAAACCCACAGTAGCCACATATAAGATAAAAGGCAGAGCTTGCCGGATTCACTTTGGAAGTAATTATGGCTCTGCTACTGAGAATTGCTGCTTTTGCATGTAAAAATAGCTGACAATATTTTTAAATACTCATTTTCAGGTGCTGGGGGAATTATTTTTTTAACTACTGTAGACTTAGTAATGTAAGTTTTAAGAAAGTTTTTCTTTTTCTCAATGGACAAATTTATATTAAAAGTTTGCTTTCCCTCATGAGTACTATTTTCATCACAATTCATAAACATCTCCTACACCTTCCTTTATTTCCATAAAACACCGTGCAGCCATGAGCATTTCTCATTGATTCTCACAGCACTCCTCATGAGACGGGTAGGTGGGTATTGTTATTTTTACCTTACAACTGAAAAACAAAGGCAGGCATGTGGAGTTTTTGGCAAAGCTAGTACTGTATCTGGGTTGAGGCTTGTTTCTATTTTTCAGTCTGCTCAGTTTGCTACTGGCTTTCACTGTGCAACTCCTCCTCTCCTGTGCTTGCTTTTCCTCAAGTCTTTATTTTACCATGTGCAGAAAACAGATTCAGAAGCTCTATGTCAGTAAATGTATGCAGCAGAAAGGACGTGGTGATCTTAAAGAAACGTGTACATAAAAGTATACAAATTATATAAGCACCGTGTAAAATATATGTACAGACATATAAGTGCTTATGTAAAGTGTATGGGGAGTAGTGTACATATACATACAGAACTAGGAACATCTTTAGAGCAATGAGCTGCACAGCAGATACCTTTATGACCTATACTTGTCTAGCTCATTGCAACAGCTTTCTGTCCTCTCCATTTCAGATGTTTACATGTCCTAAAGGCACTTGTGATCAGTTCCCTCCTGATAGGCCTCTGCTGTGATGTAATTGGCTACTAACAGATACTTTGGGGTTTAACAGACCTTCCCAATTAATAGAAATGTTTTGCTTAATAAAGAAACCCACTTAGTACTGGTGAAGGAAGCCTTCATCCTTTGAAAGTAAGGCCTGAAGGTGGCCACAAGTCTGGCCACCAAAGCTCTGTCATCCAGGAGCAGTCAGCTCAGTGCCTGTTTGTGCAGGCTATAAACACTTGTATTCTAGCACACATCTTCACAGGGGCTCAGACGCTTTTGACTGGTGAACTACATCTGTGATCTTATCTCCATGATACTTACTGTACACCGCACAGCAAATGGTGCTGCTTATCTGTCCCGAGCACCTGCTCCTCTTCCCTTCTTGAAAACATGCTTCACATTACCAGGGCTTTTTTCCAATTGTAACAGATCCTACCTGTCAACCTGAGCAGAGTTTTGTAAACCCATGAAGCAAACATTTCTCTGAATGTTAATGACCCTGTAGCTTCATTTTGCATGATTAGAAAAGTGCTGTGTTTACTTAAGTTCAGAGGATGCTCCCAGATGCTTCTGACATGCTCCTGCTCTCTGTGGTAACTCATCTGTGTTTGACATAGAGGCAACCAGGAGGGCTCCATGGGTGACCCCGACTTTGTGGTGGTGGATGGCGTTCCTGTCATGCTGCCTTCCTATGATGAAGCTGTAAGCAGCGGTTTGAATGCTCTGGCACCCAGATACACAGCTATCACAGACCAGGGGCATATTTTGCAGACAGAAGATCAGAATCCTCCAGCTTACCCTGGCCCCAGGATTACAGACGCGCTGCCTAGTGAATCTGAGAGCTGTGACAGTAGGTCAACCTCCTCTGAGCTGCTCCAAAGTTTGTACCCATCCCCAGCATGCCCAGCAGCAGCGCTTCCTGCTTCAGTTCGAACTGATGTATCCCACAGCACTGCCGAGGAGACTGCGTCCACGAGTCCGCAGATCGATATTGCAGATGGTGAGTCTTGCATGGGTGCACTAGGTGAGTCTGTACACAGGAGCCATCGGGGTTTTTGTACCATCAGAGCAGGAATAAACCCCGCTGACTTGCTCATGTTTTCTCCATGTTTTTTTCCCATCTTAATTTGAACTTTCTATTTTTTAAATCACACTACTCCATGGTCTGAGCTTCATGTCTGTGATACATCCTTGCTAGCTGTGGTGTAAGGGTTATGACTCCCAGTCCAGAAGGTTCCTGGACAGATCCAGTAACAGCAGGGATGTCAGCAGGCACCTGTGTACAGCACTGAAGCAAGCCTTGCCTGTGTTTCTCTGTTCATTCGCTCCTCGGCTTCACTCATCACTCCCTCACATACTGTGGCATTCAAAGCAAAGGACAGGATTTTCTCCTTTAAAAGAGAAAGCAAATTGTTTTTCCATAGACAGCCAAAATTATCAGCCTTTATTAACAAACTCATCATGCCTGTGCATACAGCAAACTGTTCAGTCTGAGGCACATAGGCATTAAGCCATGGACACGGGAGTCACAGCATAAGGGGACTGTACCCACAGGACCATGTATGAAAAGGGAGATTGCCATATATCTCCATATATCTGCCTTTACATCAAACACGAGCATGCACTGATACCATTTCACTGAGTTCTGATGGAGCTGTATGGTCTGCTGCTCAGCCTGCTAAGGAAGCTTGAGTGCTTTCCTTGGGAGACATTTAGGAGTGACTCTCATCCTGCTCTCTGCAGTCACCGAGAGTCACTAGGCAAAGAGCTTGAAGCCCAGAATCCAAAGTTCTGTGCGGGTGAAGGTCTGGGTAGAGAAAGTCTTCCTGCATCATAGGGTTGGGGCTAACATTTCACGGCATCGCAGCAGGAAGAGGACAACTAGAAGGAGGATGGAGAAAGTATGATAATGCCAATAGAACTCCCTGCTTACTCGCAGTGCTGCTTCAGTGATTAATGTAGTAGAAGCAATGTTTGCGTTAGAAAATACGGTTGGTTGTAGTGAGCTAATTTTCATATAGGTGTTAGAGTGTACGCAGGACTAGAATTGGTAATACCATATGTCTTGTACTTTTATAGTCTCCATCTCTAGTTTTGTAGAATTGCTAAATAAAGGGAAGTTGCAATCAGCAATCATTGCTCTTTCTGGTTTTCCCCTAGAGATTCCTTTGATGGAAGAAGACCCTTAGCCCGCGCAGAGACGTGTCTTCATCGCATTGCACTGTGGGGTGACATGACTCATGAGCATTTAGAGATAGAAAAGACTATCTGTGGATTTGGGGAGGGTATTTTCCTACTTATCAATCTTCCACACAGTGGTGTCACCAGACTGGGTGTACACCTTAATCCACAGCGTGGATAACAGCATCAGCATTTGGAACAGCAGCACTTTTATGAATGAATCCTGGGGATTTGATGAGAGCAGATGTAGAAAAAGAACTGTGGCTTTTTAGAAATTAAATGTATATCTGCATCGCAGAAAGTCATATGGTTCTGTAAGAAATACTATTGGTTTGATACTGCCTCAGAAAAGCATGTCAAAGTATGTAAATTTGCTTATAAAGACTGCTTTAAATGATCTACGGACCTCTGTTTTATGAAGAATCCTTACAAGTTTAAAACAATACTAGTACTGAAAGACAAAAGAGGAAAGATCCTCTTTGGCTTTCCTAAGTTAACCAGGAAGCTTTTGAATTAGTTGTTGGTGATTTTGTTTCAGACCATGTCTGCGGAAAATATAACAGTAATGATGGGATTTGTATATATACTTTGATGTATGATAGCAAATATATATAAGAAAATATATATATATATTTAAAAACTCTTAAAGAGAAAGAAAAGGAAAGATTCCCAGGTCACATAATGATCTGGAGATTTTTTTAAAGGTAAGGCAGAATTTATATCATATAGAATATTCAAGGTAAAGTATTGATATTTGTATTTATGCAAGACTTCTGTGACCACACTTCATTTGATAAATCCTGCTATTATATGACAGATCCAGAAAATGTTAAAATTATGTAATCCACGCTTAAGAAATTTTGAACTGCCCTGCTTCAGCATTTCTTAAGCTCTTAGAGGTATATATATATATACACTAATCTACAGTGATAGCCCAGAACACTGCCATGTCCCTGTCCATTGGGGTAGTATTCTGAGCCATTATTGTAGAATACTTAAAAAAAACAACAAAAAAAATAAAGTTCAGTTTCAGTTCTTTTGACTTATCTGACTGACCTTTTTTTCCCTTCCTTCTCCTTATGGCAGAACACCCACTCTGTGGCATTTTCAGCTTTATATTTGTTATCCAGCTAAAAGTGGAAAGAGTGGTTTTTGGTGAAGGTTTGCAGCAGTAGCATGGCTTCTGGAGATGCTATGTGGCTTTTGCAGAGGCTTTTCTCTACTCTGTTTTGCTAAAGCCTGCATGTGGTGTTACAGGTTTTTCCTTATTTGTCATGAAAAATTCCTGGCTCTTTCATACTGAAAGCCAAGCAGATTTTCTTATTTTCTTATTTTTGGTATTGCACAAACGAAACATATGTTAAACTGGCAGTGTTTGAAGGAAGAGCTTGCCGTATGTTAATGACAGAGATTGCCATCACATGGGCTAATCCCAACCAAAGGTAAAAATGAGAGTGAATTCTGATTTAATGTAGAAAGTAACCCAATGATAGCTCTATTGCTTTGAGGATTGCTGCAAGTTGCTCTATTTTTTCCACAATTCTTTAGTTAGTTGTTTGTACTGTGGTAGAATCTAGTGGCCCCATTCACAAGTCAGGCTAGTAGAATGACACATACTACAGCCATTCAAGAAAGTGTTTGTTAGCATCCACATGATAGCAAGAAGCAAGCAGAGCAAAAAACTGTGTAATGGAGAGGGAATTACTACAATGATCTCAATTATTCTCCGTTATAATTGATGAGAACATATTGAAAAATAAGAGATATTTCACATTATCCTTTGTGCTTGCTTACATAATATTTGCTACTTTTTATTTTTCCCTGCTAAAATTCTCGCAGCTGCAATAGTATCTTCAGGTATACCCCAGAGCCACATCTGTTGGGTATTAGTACTTTCTTTGCTGCCCCTTCCTTTCTAGGTCCTATGCTTTGCAGAGGTGTTTGCGCTACCAACTGAAGTTCCGGATTGTCACCCCAGGAAACAAGGCAAGAGTCCTGCAATACCAGCCCTGAATTGAAGCACACCTTGAGCCTACAGTCAGTTAAGTGATTTTGTTCCATAATGTCATTGGGAAGTATTGAATATACTTTAGAAGCCTTATGAAAGTTTATGAATTCTGTCTTGGCTGGTCTTTTAGCAGCTTGTAAAATTTTGTTTGATATTAAACTTCTGGACTTCCATTTATTAATTTTTGTTATGGAAGCTTCTGATTAACATTTGGAGCCCTATGGTTTCACAGGTTTACACTGTTGTATGTATTGTATTGCAGGCATTTGGTTAAGGGAGCCAGACAGGGTAACTTAAGGAAAGTAAGTTTACAGCTTATTAGACCATTTTTATTTTTAAAAATGCAGAACTGCAAATAGACTAGAAAATACTAATGTATTAATATTGCTTGATAGACTTTTGATAGCACTGTACTAAACATAAATTAAAGAGGTAAAAGAGAGGTTTTTACCATTTTTGGCTTAAGATATAGATATAAGGCTTCCCAATATGGTGTTTGGTGGAATTATTTGTGTGATTGAGTTTGGGGTTTTTGCATGCTTCAGTATTTGGGGAGAAAGAAAGGACTTTCTGCTGTTTGGTTTTTTCGATGCTGGGCTTGAGTTCTCCTGAGAGGTCCGCTTGCCCCAGGATCTATACCTGTGCCCTGACCCACAAAGTGAATCCTTGGGCTGTGGGCTGCCCCCAGGTGCCCTCAGGTGCCCTCCCAGCCTGGAGACCTGAGACCTCAAGTCACCTCAAACCCTGAGCTCCAGAACCCAACCTTCAGGAGGGCAGATGCTCTTAGGGACATTAAAGACTGGAGAGCCAGCAAGATCATGACTGTATGTTTGCCGTGCAAGTGAAAGCAGAGGGGAGAATGAGCACATCTTATGCGGATGGTAAGCTGGTTTTGCTCGAGGTAACTGGGTGTGAACAAAACCAAACACAAAAAGACCCTTGATGGGGAGAGGAGAAGTAGCATGTTTGTGAATATGGACAACTCACATGCCAATGGCTGCTGTGAAAATGTTAAATGTCAGTACGGGGATATTGATACAGAAGTATAGCATGAAATGGGTGAAGCGATCCTTCAGCCCTGCTCAGCATGAGCAAGGCCTCTGCCAGAGCAGTGTGTCAAGTGTCAAGCACATTTTTTCCTCTTCATGGGAAATGTGAAGTAGCTGGAGGGAAGCCAAGTGGAGAGAATCATGAATTATTAGAAGTTTTGAAGAGCTTGTTCTCGCAGGTCACATGAGAGATCACGTAGTGTTCAGTGTGAACAACAGAAGATCAGAGGGGACACAGAAATTTGGGTTTTTTGTAAGAAGCATATTTTGCAAAGAGAAGGGAATTATCCACGTAAGTAGGACAAGAAGAATGGGCTTAATTGCAGCATGAGAGAATTGAGTTAGATATTAGAAAAAACCTCTTAGCCATAGGGATGGTCACAAGCAGAGGGACATGATCTGAGGAAGCTATGAAAAAACTATAGTATGAGGGGCTTTTAAAACCATTTAAAATTAATAGGGGCCAGGAAAACACTGGGCCAAGATGCCCTATGGGAGGCCTTGGGGCTCCTTCTCGTACTCTTTCTGTGTGATTCCAAGTTTGTGAGAAAAAAACTTGGCTGATGCAGTTTTCCCCATACAGACTAATTCCACAATGTTGGTACTGGGCAAACTGGTCAGCAGTTGTGAAAAATCACAGCCAGAATTACTCTCAGTTCCAGCAACAGCAGTTTTTCCTGTAGTGTGTGCTGAACTCCAGTAAAATCCTGTGAATTAACCTCTGTTGCATTAACATGACATTGATTTCAGAATTTTGTTCTGTGACAAGTCCAAATTTGGGATTTTCTGCTCTTTGTGTCTATCTTAGGCAGTTAAATGAATACAGCCCTTCTAATACTCCCCTGTGCGTTAGGTGAAGTAAATCCTTTCTAGGCAATTATCTGAACACAACTACTCAGTTCAATGAAAAACAGCAGCTCAGGCCCTGGAGCGCAGAAACCGTTGTCATGTTTATGCAAAACTATGCCCTAAAAGCTGTTTTTCCCTCTCTGCACTGTGCTGCAGATGGTAGCAAAGCTTTACCACATCAGCTGTCAGAGGTGGAGTGGCACAGCTCCTGTTCTTGAGCTCCCATGAATTCTCAGGGAGGACTCGGGGGCAGGAAGAACAAGAAAATAAACATCTGCCTGAAACCCAGGAGCATCTTCCATTGTCAAGGAGTGGTCCAGTCCCTTCAACACAGTTCCCAAGGGAATTGCGTTATGGCAAGAGGAGAGACAGGACCTGCTTCATCTGTCACTCCCAAGCCAGAGCACGCAACCAGAACTCCTTCTCCCCCAGAATAATGTGACACTTGTTTCATGCATTATTGCCTTCTTTTGTCACTACCATTATAAAGCAGCATACAGCCCATTCTTCCATCCCATTTTTCCAGAACCTTACAGTATGTTATGTAACAATGGCAGAAAGGATATTAGCTTGAGATTGAATTACCTGCTGTCCAGGTGTCAGAGCAGACATTTAATAATTCACATAGACCCCATACAGAAACTGGACAGTTAAGGTTGACAACGATGTTCAAGGCAGCTCTCCTCAGCCAGGTGAAGGGGCTGTCATGCGGGGCAGGGGAGCTGCTGCTACATGGGAACATTTTGTGACTCAGAAAAACTGGATTCAGCTGATAAAGCATGTTAAACAGAAACTTGGAAAAGAAGCAATTTCAATTTTAATACAGTCTAGGGGGTACATGGGTACGTTCCCCATGTTCTCCAGTAAGAACAGAGGGACCTGTTTGTTTAATAGAACCGGTTTAAAAAAAAAAACAGTGAAGAGGCAGGGATGGAAGACAAGACCACCTTCCTGATTTGGGGGTCCAGTAGCAATTTCCCATCGCCTCTGCATTTTACTGGTCAAACTGGTTCAGTTTGCAGTAAGTGCCTTGGATTTGGTTTGGATCCACTCTTTCCATGTTACTGTGCTTGCTTTCTGTTTTCCCTCTCCTCATCACTCTTTTTCTTTTTTTTTTTTTTCTAATTAATACTGTTGTTCGGGTTTAATTTTCCCGTCTCAGTCATGCTGGGAAGTGAAACAAGTGGCTTAATTGCAGTGCAGTACCCAGCAGGACATGTCCCCTCCCTCACCAGGGAGGGAACATGCTCTTACTTGCCTTCTTCATTTCCATTCTTAACAGAGGACGAGGGTCATGGAGCTCCTCATTCTGCTGACAAATGGTCTGTGGAATTTGGCAGAGCAGGATGCTGAGGGGTGCCCACATCACTGCATGCACAATGTATCTGTCTGCCTCAGTCCCAAGCCTGTCATCTCACTACCTTTCATTGGCCCAGAGTTCACAGGTGCATGTGAATGCTCCTGCATAAACACAGTAACTAAGATTTTTCAAGAATTAGCTAATATTTTAGGGTGTTACAAGACCTTTTTTTTTTTAATTAAAATAAGACACCCTCCTTTCTAAAACTGGTGAGCTCACAGCATCAGAAAATGGGTCCTGATACAGTCTAGTCAGGGAAAACAGGGTGTACTGCGGGCCACTTCATCTGATGTCTTCCCAGTGCTCCAGTATGAATTTCTTGTCCCCAGGGTAACTGCTCGAACCAAACTGTTGCCGGTTACTCTGCTGTCAGGTTCACGTCTTCTTTTTTTTTTTTTTTTTTTTATTAACCTAATTAGGCTAGATTTATATTTAACACTCATTTCCACCCACTTCTGACTTCCATCCATCTACTGGTGAGTACATGCTGCTCTTGCCAAAGAGAGCATCTTTTAACAGCGATCACATCCCCCTGGAACTGTACCACTCCGTGGGAGATCACACTCGCCACCACTGTCCCTTCTATTAATGCCACAGTAGCACGTGCTCTTCAGCTGCCCTACTCAGTGCTCTCCTGCTAATAACTCTGCAACTGGTTGTTATTTCTTTCATGAGAAAGAAATTACCGTTACTATAACTGCCTGTGGTTGATAATTCAAGTTATTTACTTACTAAAAAGTTTGCAGAATAATTTAGCTTAGCTTAGCCTGTTCATGATGAAGACTATAAATGTCTGCAGTCTGTCACTGATACAGACGTTACTGGGATTTTACTGGAGTGCTGCAGTAAAAATGATACAGCTTAGATACAGCTACAGATGTGCAGAAGCCCGGCATTAGAAAGGACATCATGGCAGCTGTAAGGAGTCCAGCATTTCAATTAGGCTTATGGTGCTGGTCTGGTCTGTCACAAATACATCTTACTGGAGATGTAATTTAACCCCATGCACAGGTACAGGTTAGGGACTGACCTGCTGGGAAGCAGCTCTGTGGAAAAAGACCTGGTGGACAATGGGTTAACCATGAGCCAGCAATATGCCCTCATGGCCAAGAAAGCCAATGGCATCCTGGTGTGTATCGAGCAGGGCGAGGGAGGTTCTCCTCCCCCTCTAATCTGCTCTGGTGAGGCCTCATCTGGAATGTTGTGTGCAGTTCTGGGCTCCCCAGTTCAAGAAGGACAGGGACCTACTGGAGAGGGTACAGAAAAGAGCTACAAGGTTGATTAGGGGACTAGAACATCTCCCTTACAAAGACAGGCTGAGGGCTTTCAGAGGAAAATTGGACCCTGAAAACTCCACCCAGCTCTCAGGTTTGACTTGCACAACAGCATTTGCAGTGGATCAAGGCTGGCTGGGTACACTGGATGCATTCATTTCAGCCTTTCACAACACGGGGCCTTTGGCTGCTCTAGGCAGACAGCAAGTCAAAGAGAGACATTTCCCCCTTTTAAATCCTACACAGAGCTGTCTTCATCTACATGCCTAAGTATCCTAAATATATCTGTGTATCAAGTTATGAGCAAGAAAGTTCTATAATGTTTGGTTTCTTCACTGAGACTGTGTCACCAAACCATGTTTTATGTCACTAGGAGACAGCAGCTGTAAATCAAATACCTGCCTGTTTTTGAATGTCTAATAAGGGAAGAAGTTACTTCCACACATTAACACAGAGTTTTTCTTGAGAGGATTTTCTGCCCTCCAAATTCAGTTTTAAAATGCAATTTCACCCTCACTGGTCTGTCGGTTTCCAGAACAAAAGGGACATTGGTCTGCGATGCTGACAAGAACAACAACCTGCCACTCTGTCTCATCTTCTAAATGCTCTTTTCACTACATCATTTTAAAACTATAAATAATTTGTTAAAAATTAAAAAAAAAATCTGAGACAAATTTAGGTTTGGAGTTTCTTCAGAAGGAAAGGGAATAGGTATCCTTTCTCAAGAAATTAAGTTATAATTTAATAAGCCTGAAAGAACCCCATACACTTCTCCTTTGTGGTCGGAGAATGAACACACATATATTCTTGGACAGGGACTTTTTTTTCAAATAATCAGCAAGAAATAACAGTGGGCCTTGAGGCTCTGACATCACCCATGCTTGCGCCACGCAACATCTACACATCCTGTAGCCCCATCTGTGGAGGACAGGAGGACCGGGAGGGTGATGCCTTTGCATGCAGCTGGGAGAGAGCAGCACTCTGCCTCTCCATGTCATCTTTTGCTGCCCGCGCTGCTGTTCCTGCTTAGCCAGGTATGCTGGGCACTGCAGCGCCCCCACTCAACCTGGTATAGCTACAGTCCATGGCAGGATGGACATCCCCCTGCAGCAGTTTATTTTCCTTGGTTTGTGCTCTTAGGTTTTTGCATCAGCAGCATAGAGCATTGTCAGATCATTGCATCAGCATGTTCTTCAGACCCAGCCGTGGGAGGTAGTGAGTTATTTTCAACTCACGCCAGCTCCAAAGCATAAACTACATTGGAAACTAAATATAAAAATCAAGCTTAAGAGTAACTTCTCTGTGGTGTTGAACATGTGAACACTCTTTTCTGTTCAGATTAGTCATGCACTTGGAGAACAGGAAGTTCACAACAGGGCAGCCAAATCTCACGTGCAGAATTAGGACCCTGGAAGGAAAAAACAGCATGTAAACCAGAAAACTACTCGTCTGTGATTGCATTGGAATCTCAAAGCCTAATGCAAGATGTGTTCCTAAGTGATTCTGCAGAAACAGCCCATGCCATACAATTACATGCTTAAGCCCTGTGGAAAAGATGTGTTTACTGAGGGAGACAGTCGTACACCCCGGGAGACGGGGAGAGTCCGGTGTAACCATCACAGGCTGCAGCACAAACACAGCGGTTTGAAGACCTTTGACATTTGATGAATATTTTTCTCTTTCACAGAGTGAAGAGGGTTTGGACCTTAAAAAGAAAATGAGCTAAGGCTTTAATTAACAATGCTGCAGAGAAAGAAATGAAGAATGACAGTGGAGAGCAATAAGCATCTACTGAACACAGTGAAACTGATGCTAACCAGGTTGCGATAGATTTTAGATTCTAAATGTAGATTGATTCGCATGTGCAGATGCCAAACACAACTGTTTCTATGTAAGTCTAAGAAGGAAGGAAATGCAAAAAACACACAGAAAATTCAATACCACAAATCACAGAATCACAGAATGTTAGGAGTTGGAAGGGACCTTGAAAGATCATCTAGTCAAACCCCCATGCCCAAGCAGGATCATCTAGATTAGAACACACAGGAATGTGTCCAGAAACGTTTGATGACTGGGAAATGCTCTATTCGAGCAATTGCTTTACCCCTTGGCATGGCCATGGAGAATTGATTTTGCTCTCTTAAAAACACCAGCTGTTCACTACTGAGGGCTGTTTGCTGATTTGTACCAGCTAAGCTAGTGCAAGAGACTTGTGTTTATGTTACTGTAGCCCATCTGTACCAGGTCTTGACCCACACAGCACCATCAGTACAAATACTGGCACACTGGCTGAGAAAACCAGCAGCAAAGGTGCCTAGACACAGTTCTCTCACATGTATGAAGTAAATGAGAAATGTCAGCCATCTGTGGGGATACTGGAAGAGAAGCCAATAGCATGAAGTGAACTGCTGTCACATTGAAACATGTCAAAAAAACACGGAAGAGGCCATACAAAAGTGAAAAACAATTTATGCCACAAAGGTCAAATGCTTAGGTGCAGATGAAGCCAGAAGTAATGTGACATCTGCTGAGCTGCCTCCCACTCTGAGAGTTATTTCTGGTTCCTCTGGGCCATCAGTGTAAAAGCAGGAACGCAGGTGGTACCCTGGTCGGTGCATCACTAAACCGGGCGCTCGGTCAGGTGCAGCACGATTGCTGCATTTTTCTGTGCTGGCAGGTGACACCCTAATTAATGTGACCACCATGGGGCAGGAGGCTGAGCGATCACCACCTCTCCGGAGCAGGCTGTGGTGGCTGAGCACTGCCAGACAGCATGGCCTCTGGCACAGCTCCATCAAAAGCAGCTCTTGCTGTCTGCACTGCCTCAGGGTGCTGCCAGCTGGAGAACTTAGGTGGCTCACCTAAGCACTCACTCTTGAATCTGGGTACACAGGTACTGCCTGCTGATTCCTGGTTAAAATGAGACCTAGTATTGAGGCTTTGAGGTATTATTCTGATGCCTGCAGGCACCTGTCCATGTGAAAAAAAAAAAGGAATTTAGAATATCATGAGCTTTGCTAGCAAACCACTTTGGAGATCCTTAGAATACTGCTCCTGGACTGCAAGAAGTTATGTGATGCTTTTATGCTTCCCTCAGCCTTTGTGCTTTTGAGTGGCACAACATGACATTTGGAGAAGCAGTCAGAATGGAGCAATCCAGCTGAGTACGCTGTCCTTAACTGACTGAGGTCCTGAGTGCAACAGGTGTCACGAGGCTGTCGTGCTGAGTTTTAAACCCCAATTGCATGCAGAACTTTGGCATATTGTCAGCACATGCAATTTTCAGTTTCATGGGAAATTTCTTCTGGTGTTACCAGTACATTTTGGTTTACCTTCATCTTCCCTTCTTGTTAACACTGCAGGAATTATTTCTTAGGGCTCGCTCTCCCGTCTTACCTGATCTTCCGTGCACTGTATGATTCCTGGGGAGGCTCTGTGTGCGGTCCTGACCTTGCACTCACAAATGCCAGACAATTCAATAATGTAAAAGCTGTCACAGGCCAATTTACTATAGCCCTAAATTTTGAAAGGCATTTAGGTCAGAATGAAACCAGATTTCAGTTCCAGTCAGCTTTGCTTTGCAGAAAAGGGGGAACAGGTGCCTGGCTGGTGGGCACTGCCTCAACAACACTCTCCTTCTAGTTTGAGCAGCCTTGGGGAAGCTGCCACTGCTGAGGGTGGCTGAGCTGGCAGCCAGACCCCGAGCAGAACGTCAGACAATTTGGGACTGTATTTTAGAGGCTAGAGCCTAGAGTTTTTTGTGTTGAAGTACATTTTTCTTCTACAACCTACTCAGACCTTGGAGAGAAACAAAATGGGCTGAAGCAGTTCCTCAGACACTATCCTTTTTTGCCTAGGGTAAGCATAGCCATGAGCTGTTGTGCCAAGATCTGACCACACGAATTTCATCAGGTTGCCCAGAGGGGTTGTGGAAGCCCCATCCCTGGAATTGTTCAAGGCCAGGCTGGATGGGGCTCTGAGCAACCTGCTCTATTGAGGATGTCCCTGCCCATGGCAGAGGGTTGGAATTAGATGATCTTTGAAGTCCCTTCCAACCCAAATCATTCTATGATTTAATCAATGAGACTGATTTCAACATGTGTTAAAAAGCACGTATAGGCATTTTCAAGATAAAATGTACTACATTAATTATTCTGATGTCGAGACTGATAAAGCACTTTCATCAATTGATCAAACTGTGCTCAGTTAGACTTTACTGATCTTGCTTTTCTCTTCTTTGCCCAAATTAACACACTCATATTTGTAACTGAACTCAATGGTATATAAATGCTTACAAACACAAAAAAACCTGCCTCTACACAGTCTTCTTAGTCTCACTAAGAATGAAGCTCACAGAGGCACATTCAGATAAAAATTGATGCTACCTAAACCAGGAAAAAAAATTCTCTTCCAAAGACTCGTTTTGGATTCTTCTATATACACAAAGGGAGAGTAATTTGTACATGTAGAAATTTATCTTATTCTATCTATTCTATGGACAACCTGTTGAGATCAATGCTTTGATAGAAGCTTTCTAAACCACTTTAATAATTCCCTAAACACACAACACAACCTACATTGGCACTATTAATTTATTTATTTTAAAGCTGGAGGTTTATTAAGAAGATCACACATTTTCCTATGTTTGTTGTGAAATCCAGGTGGGAGAAATCAAATAATTCTCAGTATTTAATATGCTAATTCTAACTGAGACTTGTAAAGGAACTTAATGCCATTACCTATGCAAGATGTGAAAATGCCAGTCTCCAGAAATAATTACCTTATTACAGCATAGATCTTGTGTGGGTGGAAGTCTGCTTTAGAAAATGCCTGTGGGAAATGATCACGTATTTCACCTGCCTGTTGTACGTTACAGGCAAGCCCAGAGGTACAATAAGATACACATTTGGTAAGTGTCTTACATGTAAGAAATCAGTAATTTAATGCATTAATCACTAGAGTGCTGCTATAGCCCTTAATCTAGAAGGTATTAGTCATTCACCATAGATAACCTTCAGCAGCTAGTAGAATTTCATAGTCTGAGTTCATTACAACTGGCTAGTTGTCGCACAACCAGCCCTCACAAGGGCCTGTTCTTTGGCTGGAAGCACGTTTCTGCAGAATTAAATCCACTCTTATTAAATACAAGAGAGATCACCTGCTTGTTTCTTACTTCAATAAAGATTATATCCTGGTCACATTTTTCAGGAGGCTTATAAAAATTGCACATTATTCATGTATTTTATTAGTATGTTGAAAATGGAGCCAGATATAATGAAAATATTACAAGCATGTCAGTAAAAGACATCAGAGCTGGTGATAAACCACTGCAATAAACAGTCTAGTAACCTGTTGCAGTCTTTATCAAAATATGGAACAAATTACTTATTTGTTTCATCTGTTAAAGCATTTACTGACCTTTATAAATGGATTAATACATGGTATTTTCTTAAAATTACCAATATGCTTAAAATTAGGTATCTCCCTGCTTAACTTCAAAAAGCTGCATAAATCTAGGAGGCAGTAAAATTCTGTAAGTCATTGTTCCTATTTTTTGGTGCTTTCACATGCAAAGAGGAGAGGACAGCTTTTCTTTCTCCCTCTTTCCTAATCCCTTACAGAGCCTGCTAGGCAGTTCACTTGCTATGGAGGAGCTGTATGCGCATCTCTGCTTAACACAGGCACCACGGCAAAAAGGCAACTTTTTGTTTGGTTTCCATTGTTTCTTGCAATAACAGAACATCATGAGATGGTTGTATAGGTGTGTGCCTTTTGTAACACAAGAAGGCATCAAAAAACGTCAGCACAGTGCTACAGAAAATACAGCTGCATTAACAATTCAGCTGTTTCTTTCCTTCCTGAGTTATAGAAGCACAGTAGCTGAATACATTGGCATCTTTTTATAGAGTTTGTGATTTACACATTTTAAACTTGGAGGTTTTTAATAAGTGAATCAAAAAGATTTAAACCAGAAGCAATTCTGCAGTTGTAATAAGAGTGTGTGCACATTGTTCAGTGATACATCAAAGTCAATGCACCCAGCGAAAAGGAGTTCCAGGTTGGATTTTCAACCATTATTTGGCAAAGGCTTCAGCAAAAAAACAGTCCTTGTAAATTCGTGACCACTTCTTGGCAGCAGAGAGCTGTACAACAAGCAGCAGTGAATACCTTGCTTTCATACTAAAATGTACATTAAACAAAAAGATGCTCAAAGACTACAGCCATTAGAGGTCTGCAGTCCTGCTTACCTGCTGCTTCAGCCACTTCTAAAGCTTTCATTCACAATCTGAACCTGTCTTAGCTCACATGTAAGCTGTCACTGGGTTCTAGACCTTGCTTCAGTCACTTCAATGTAAAAATATCTCAGCCTTTTATGTACATGGACAAACAGTTACCCAGACCCCAGCTGACAGCAGCCACAAATAGGTGTTCCCCACCTCCATCAACAAGCTACAGCAACAGGATTTTAAATTAAGTATCCACATCAGAAACACATTGAGATGTTTTCCCCCAGTTTACACATGTCCAGATCCTGATGCTGGTTCTTATGGTGACTACCTGGAAAGCAGTGCTGTGTGCTAGGCTCAGTAGAAATGAGACTTACTACAGGCTGTCTTTTCTTATTAATTACAGCTGATAATAATCCCCAAACTATTCAAAACTTCAGGTATCCAACTCCATCTAGTCAACTATTTGACTTCCTTATATAGATGGTAGGGTTTTTCTAAGTATGTGAACAGCAAGAGGAAGACCAAGGATAATGTGGGTCCCCTGCTGAATGAGGGGGGTGTCCTGGTAACGGCGGTTACTGAGAAGGTGGAGATACTAAATGCCTTATTTGCTTCAGTCTTCACTTCAAAGACTCCATCTCATCAATGTTTATAAATATCTGAAGTGTGGGAGGCAAAGGGAGATGGCCAACCTCTTTTCAGTGGCCTATGGGGACAGGACAAGGGGCAATGGTCACAAGTTGGAGCACAGGAGGTTCCACACTGATGTGAGGAAGAACTTCTTCACAGTGAAGTGATGGAGCACTGGCACAGGCTGCCCAGGGGGTTGTGGAGTCTCCTTCTCTGGAGATATTCAAGACCCATCTGGACACCTACCTGTGCGACCTGCTCTAGGGAACCTGCTTTGGCAGGGGAGTTGGACTCTCTGGAGGTCCCTTCCAACCCCTACAATTCTGTGATTCTATGAATTATAGGTAAGAAAGAAGCAGGACCAAACAGAAAATAAGTATTATATATTTGAATAAGTATCACAGCCATTGTACATTTGCATGAAACAACAGGTCCTTCCAAATACTTCTCTAATAACCCATGTAACCTGACAGAATTTTGTAAGACTTTTCCTAAACTGGTTTATTCGGCTTTCTTTGATTCCCTGTGTCTTTTATACACAGTATTCCAAATTTAGCAAAAATACTTCTCTCCAGATGCACGTCCTGCTTTCAGTGGCCTCAGAATACTGCATCAGTGCCCGAGTGGGATACTATCTCTTAAGACACGTCCACCATTTCTCCATTTCCAGCTGTCCAGATTAGGTCATGCTGTGGTTAACCTGATGTATATTGTAGATCTAATGCTTTACACACCTATGCATCCCATGAAATGCTACTAAATCCCCACCTCAATATTACAGATGTAGCCAAGCAGCAGCAGGCTCACGAGTCAGCCCAGAAGCAGTTGCTTTTTCAAACAGCATCAATTTCCAGAATCTGTATTTAAATGAAATATTTAAATTACTTTTTTTTTTTAAAAAATAGAAATTACCCTGTCCTCTCTTTTTATACCGCTCCTTTCTTTTCATTCCTGGACCCCTCTTTACGAATTACAGTACCAGGCAAATCACTTCAGCTAGAGACCCATCATTCAGTCTTCAGCAGGGTGAAGTATTCTTCATATAAGGTGATGCAGAAGATGGGATACAATGGCCATCAGGAACACGGTAAGAACGTGAGCAGAGGGTCACCCGGCTTAGCTTGGGTCGGCTCAATTGCACCTCGGAGGGTCAGCCACACCGGAGGTCCAGGGCAGACCCGAGCTGGCTCTTTGCACCTGCAAGAGACCAGAAGAAACAGCTGAAGCGCCAAGGAGCCGGCAAACACGACATTTTTAAACAGCTGAGCCTGAGACGAGTCAGTGTGATGGTCTTCTACAGAGCTCAGCGCTTAACATCGANCATACTAAAATGTACATTAAACAAAAAGATGCTCAAAGACTACAGCCATTAGAGGTCTGCAGTCCTGCTTACCTGCTGCTTCAGCCACTTCTAAAGCTTTCATTCACAATCTGAACCTGTCTTAGCTCACATGTAAGCTGTCACTGGGTTCTAGACCTTGCTTCAGTCACTTCAATGTAAAAATATCTCAGCCTTTTATGTACATGGACAAACAGTTACCCAGACCCCAGCTGACAGCAGCCACAAATAGGTGTTCCCCACCTCCATCAACAAGCTACAGCAACAGGATTTTAAATTAAGTATCCACATCAGAAACACATTGAGATGTTTTCCCCCAGTTTACACATGTCCAGATCCTGATGCTGGTTCTTATGGTGACTACCTGGAAAGCAGTGCTGTGTGCTAGGCTCAGTAGAAATGAGACTTACTACAGGCTGTCTTTTCTTATTAATTACAGCTGATAATAATCCCCAAACTATTCAAAACTTCAGGTATCCAACTCCATCTAGTCAACTATTTGACTTCCTTATATAGATGGTAGGGTTTTTCTAAGTATGTGAACAGCAAGAGGAAGACCAAGGATAATGTGGGTCCCCTGCTGAATGAGGGGGGTGTCCTGGTAACGGCGGTTACTGAGAAGGTGGAGATACTAAATGCCTTATTTGCTTCAGTCTTCACTTCAAAGACTCCATCTCATCAATGTTTATAAATATCTGAAGTGTGGGAGGCAAAGGGAGATGGCCAACCTCTTTTCAGTGGCCTATGGGGACAGGACAAGGGGCAATGGTCACAAGTTGGAGCACAGGAGGTTCCACACTGATGTGAGGAAGAACTTCTTCACAGTGAAGTGATGGAGCACTGGCACAGGCTGCCCAGGGGGTTGTGGAGTCTCCTTCTCTGGAGATATTCAAGACCCATCTGGACACCTACCTGTGCGACCTGCTCTAGGGAACCTGCTTTGGCAGGGGAGTTGGACTCTCTGGAGGTCCCTTCCAACCCCTACAATTCTGTGATTCTATGAATTATAGGTAAGAAAGAAGCAGGACCAAACAGAAAATAAGTATTATATATTTGAATAAGTATCACAGCCATTGTACATTTGCATGAAACAACAGGTCCTTCCAAATACTTCTCTAATAACCCATGTAACCTGACAGAATTTTGTAAGACTTTTCCTAAACTGGTTTATTCGGCTTTCTTTGATTCCCTGTGTCTTTTATACACAGTATTCCAAATTTAGCAAAAATACTTCTCTCCAGATGCACGTCCTGCTTTCAGTGGCCTCAGAATACTGCATCAGTGCCCGAGTGGGATACTATCTCTTAAGACACGTCCACCATTTCTCCATTTCCAGCTGTCCAGATTAGGTCATGCTGTGGTTAACCTGATGTATATTGTAGATCTAATGCTTTACACACCTATGCATCCCATGAAATGCTACTAAATCCCCACCTCAATATTACAGATGTAGCCAAGCAGCAGCAGGCTCACGAGTCAGCCCAGAAGCAGTTGCTTTTTCAAACAGCATCAATTTCCAGAATCTGTATTTAAATGAAATATTTAAATTACTTTTTTTTTTTAAAAAATAGAAATTACCCTGTCCTCTCTTTTTATACCGCTCCTTTCTTTTCATTCCTGGACCCCTCTTTACGAATTACAGTACCAGGCAAATCACTTCAGCTAGAGACCCATCATTCAGTCTTCAGCAGGGTGAAGTATTCTTCATATAAGGTGATGCAGAAGATGGGATACAATGGCCATCAGGAACACGGTAAGAACGTGAGCAGAGGGTCACCCGGCTTAGCTTGGGTCGGCTCAATTGCACCTCGGAGGGTCAGCCACACCGGAGGTCCAGGGCAGACCCGAGCTGGCTCTTTGCACCTGCAAGAGACCAGAAGAAACAGCTGAAGCGCCAAGGAGCCGGCAAACACGACATTTTTAAACAGCTGAGCCTGAGACGAGTCAGTGTGATGGTCTTCTACAGAGCTCAGCGCTTAACATCGAGCGAAGCCCGTAGACACCAGCTCCTGCGCGACCCCGGCTGCACCCTCCGTCTCCGCCTTCCTTCCCGGAGACCTCTCCCCCCGCCCCACACCTCACCTCGTTTCGCGCTGACCGCTTCGCCGCACGGATGAGCGGCCCAAGCCCAAGTCCT
>VXBZ01010303.1:289330-347570 GCA_013399135.1 Heliornis fulica | reverse complement strand
TTGGGCTGGATGTCAGTGGGGATGCCCACCCCTCACTTCAGCATGCCAGCACCAAACATCTTGCCTTTGCACATCCCCAGCAGTGCTGGGCCCAGCAGATGACCCTAGTCTACCTGTGTTGTGTGGATATTTTGATGTAGGCATGCTTCTGGCTCTGTCCAAGCCCAAAACACAGCAGCAGCAGCCAGAGCAGCAGACTGTTACTGTACACCTTTAATTCTGTGGCTTGTGGCTAGGAGCATTCTCACAGTTCATGGGAGAGTTCACTCAATTCTGTCTTCTGCCTGAGGGCAAATGAGACATAGGTTTTCCTCCTACTTAGCAACAGGTGCTTTTTTGGCAGACTTTGGCTTCTTCCTGAAGCTGCGCCATTGTGCAAGAACTTCCAGAAGCTGAGACAGTAGGAACTAGAGGGGAGGGAAAGAAGGAGCCTCCAAGCTGTTCTCGAGGGATGGTTTCTGGTTTGAACATGCGTGTAGTCAGAATATAAACCTGCCCAGAGCACACCTCCTCCCTCCCCACCCTTGGCCCCCATACAAAACATACTCCAAGTCCTCTTGGGCTGAAACATGTCTTTGATTTAGTGAATTTTGAACATTATTCACTCAGTTGGAAGACCGATAGCAGTGGAGGAGGACAGTGCCTCCAGTCCAAAACAACCCATGATTCCCCAGTTTCTGGGTACTGTGAGGTTCAAGGGTTTGATACTGTGCTGTGCAGAAACCAGAACCGAGTGCAGCTATTTATTTCACATGATAGACCTAGGTGCCAAATGAAGACAGCTTGATCTCCAGAAAGGGCTGGGTAGGGACAGAATTTAAAATGTAACCTATCAGGTGGCAGCCTGCGGGTCTCTCATGGCTTCATATCAGGTGCATATCATTCTCCATGTACTGCATGGAATATATAATCTTGTCTCCTGCATTCACTCTAAATGCCTTTCATGCAGGTTAGCCTGTGTGACAGCTATTTCTCTTGGTTAGGACCTTCTTGTGTAAGGACCATCAGTAGATAAGCACTTGACCAGGGATGTATGTGCAGGTGAACCCTGGGATTCTGCTACCACACTGTGAGTCCATGACATACCTAACTCACCAACAGCCTCACACAGAACCATTTCAGAACAGTTAACTACTTTTCTGTCTTCATCACTCATTAGGTCTCCTGTGCACATGTTATACAGTACAGAGTTATGTCAGTTGTGCTTGAGAGTGTAGTTTTCACGTTTTTCTCGTCTGCTGACAAGAGAGAACTCAAGTTTTTTCTGATCTAAAGCCTATCCAGAAGGTATCCTTCTAACAACTCAGTTTCAGGAAAGGGTTGAGTGGTTGTCCAACTTCCATGAAATACTGGGCAGATTGTCTGTCTGTCTCTTCTGTACTATATTTATGGTCCTTTTGTTACTGGACTGTTATGGCATGTTATGTTTTGATTGCTTTTTTTTTTAAATGTGCAAAAATATACTTGCAAATGCAAACATCTCTCTTATCATTTGTTCCATTTTGCTCGACATATTGAGGCACCTGTCAGCATAACCTTTTCATAGTTCCTTGGTAAATAATGTGCCCAGATAGGGTCCTGGGAGTGCAGGTGTGGCAATCATACCATTTCACTTCCAGCTAGATACTTAGCTGTATTTGCTGACGTCAGCTACTGAACTGTTCACTGGTGTGATAGCACAGGTGAGCTTTATATAACAGCTTTGCAGGTGAGGCTGCACAGAGCTCTGCTTGGCATCTGAGGAGTTACTGTCCAAATGTTGCTTCTCCACTTACTGCTGCTTCCTCAAGAACTTCTATCAAATCTGTGAAAGCCAGCCTCCTGCAGAAACTTGTCTGTCATTCTTAAGAAAGCCCTTTCCTATTATCACTTAAAGGTTTTTAATCCCGGGTGCTTCTGCCTATCCTGCAAGCACAAAAACGGACCTTTTGTCCGTGGGCTAAATCCACAGTGTAAAAATCACACTCCAAAATTATAGCTATGAGGGAAGGAAAACTAACAGGGAGAAAATGCTACTTCCCTGGTCTGGCTTCTAGTCTAGGCCAGGCAGTTATCATGTGACAGTCTTTCAGGAAGATAAACATGGGTTCGAGGTGTGAGGCAAGAGTACCTGAGTGGTGATTGTGTTTGCCCATGGGTGGTTTGCGCAGCTCTGAATGAATGTCTCTGCTGGGAAACAACTGTAGCATCACCTTGAAAACCACACAGGGATCTTCACTGCCCTTACTGAAGCCTCAAGGAATTAATTTCCTTAGGACCTGGAAATGTTATTGGTTTTCTTTTCAAGTCTAGCCGAGGTGCTCTCTGCCTCCATCATTCCCTGTCAGACACAGGGGCAGAGGAACCTGGGCAGCGCAGGGCTGGTGGATGGACCAGTGCCCAGTGCTGCAGCACTTCACTGGAAACCAGCCCAGCTGGCTGCTCAGGTTGGGAAGAGAGCAGGTTGGCACTCAAGAGTAGCACTAGCAGCTAAGAACAGTGGAGCTGGGGCAGGGGCTGGTGTCTGGGGCTGCAGCACCCGCTCTGTGCCTATCCAGTTTACTCATGAGCCTCCAGGAAAAGTCCTAGAGCGTCCTGGAGTCTATATGTTCAAGTTTATTTTTCCACCCTTCTGGGGATTGCTTTCCTTTCAAGAACTGTTAATATAACGGAACTGTCTTTATGTGTCTTCATCTTGTAGTATAACCTGAGGGGATATCAAACCAAATAAGTAGATATAAACCAAATAAATCTAGATGATAAACGGGAACTAGATCATTACATCCCATAAGTAGCTTCTGATAAACCAGTGGATGGTTTTTTATGGCCCTTCTGCTCTGTCAGGTCATTAAATGTGTTATTGTCATGTGTTTTCCCCAGATACTTCCACAGTACTCGTCTTATAACATGCTTCTGATTTTAAGCTGGAAAATACTATATTTGAGTTAAGGATTCTGGTAACTTGAGGGAGTGGCTGAGGGGGTGGGAAGGGGCACAACCGGTAATCATCTGATGAGTGAAATTGTTTCTTTTTTAGATTGTAATTGGCTAGAGGGGCGGCATGAAGAAAGGTGTGGTTACATTGCACAGCTTTTTATGAGCAAAAATGCATATATTATGATAGCTTAAAGCCTGGGCAAAAAGCTTTATTTTAGTTCAGTAAGTAGATTTGATCTAATCAGGTAACAGCAGCAATACATATTTTCAGAATAGCAGCTGGCCTTTATCTAGCCAGTCAAAGAACAAAAGCGTACTGTTTGTGCTATATCTTTCAAGATATTTTTTATGCCCTAGATAGATATTACGAATAAACTCCTTTTCAGTTGGCTTTCTGTTGGATTAGAAGAAAAAGAGTGTTCTTTGAAGGTCTTTGGGGTTTTTCTGAGAAATTTTACCCAGTGCCAAAGACATATAGTCCTTCACAGTCAGCGTGCATCACTGGTTCCTGGGAAAGATGCCCGTATTTGTTGCTATGAGTGAAGAAAAGACTAATGATGCCAGTGTATTAGAATGAAGATATTTTACTTGTTCTACACTTTCTCCAAGAAGTAGGAATGGCTCTTTATTCCCTACAGAATTGTGACATGTGAATATGTAGGAAAAACTGATCAGTGAGACTTTAATTTGGATGGCAGGAAGGGATCCAAGAGCTGAAGAATGAGATTGAGACACATTACTCAGGTGAATTTCAGTAGATTTTTAGGCAGCTGAGCTCCCAAACTCTGATCCAAAAGGCCCTTCTTTCCATCATCAACCCACATGGCACCACCATTTCGGGTGCTGCTCCAGGTACGTGTAAGCTATTGCACAGGGGCAGCCCAGGGTGAAGACCCTTGCCCAGCAATGGCAGATGTGGAGATCAGAATGAAAAACACAATCCAAACAGGTCTCCATGGGGGAGCCTGGATGGAGCACTTCTAGCAGAGCTGCAGCTTTGGGTCTAGTACAGGACATGCTAGGCAGGGGCTTTTTCTTTCAAACTTTAGCCAAAGCAAGAAGAGGTCACTGAAGTTATGACCCAGTTAGACCATTAAAGGAAGTGGATGACCCAAGTACATGATCTTTCTCAGTCTGAGAAGCTTCAGTCTGGCTTTTACTCAAGGAAATTGCTTTAACCACAAGGCTGTAAGCAGTTAAGTACATTGGGTAATGGTCCTTTATGTGTCTCCTGCAGAAGCTTGGCTGTGCAAACAGGAATGGAAGAGCTGTCAGGATTTTTTGCTGAGCAGGAGTTAGAAGATAAAGTCCCTAAATTGTTTTGGAATAGACCATTGTTCATGTGATTTTGGTTGCTTAAATCCAAAACACTAGGTTAGCCAAAATCCATAACCAGACATCATCCTAGAGCCCAGAGTACAGAATTAGTATCTAAATAGGTGAGTACAGAGTTAGCAGCTGGTGTTACTGTCCTCTTCTTCCCTTTTGTCAGTACATACCTCAGTGCATGCATCTAATCAGTATTCCCTTGTTTGGCAGAATTGGAGAACTGTCATTAACTCCTTGGTTCTTTTAGCATCTCCTTCCACTTTGAGGTACCAGTTGCCAAAGTTAGTCTCTAGCCTCAATAGCTTTGACCAGTTCTCAGAAAACATGAAAGTCATGGGTAACCAGCCCAGCTGTGCTAGATACTTTAGAGGAAGACTCAGCCCCATGACTTAAAAAGAACAGAGATGACTTTACTTGGTTTGCAGTGGGGCTTGCTTGTTATTCTCCTTTTTTGTTATTGTTTTGTTTGTAGTTTTTTTCCGAGTCTGCTTCGTTCCACATAAGGTTGAATGTAATCCAAACATGATAGGAGCATTAGCAGTGTACCTGGGATAGGGCACATGATTGCATGTGGGGTGTGTTAGGTTTCTGCATGCTTTCTAGCCTTTGTTCTGAGCATTTTATTGGGCCTTACTCTTCTGACTGGGCAGCTAACATCCAAAATTCCCTGTGCATATAACTTAAGTCTTACCTTTACATACAGACTGAATAGCAGTGTGGAAAGCAGACAGATGCAATAGGTCATACTCATGTAGGAGTTAAACCCCCTTTGTATGCTGGTGCACTTGGTCCACACCAAAGCCAAAGTCTAGTGAAAAGAGAAGGGGACTGAAGAAAAGAAGATGGAGATGGGAACTGAGATCATTCATTGATATGTCTCGGGTTAGAAGTAGACTCTCACATAGGCTCCTGCAGCACTGATGGGTTGGCTCAGCCATCTGACAACACTAAACTGTGAGAGACCATTTCAGCCCTAACTGCCAACAAGCTGTATGTGTGTTTTGTTTTATCTTACAGCTCAGCTTTGTCCTGTCAGCACGGCTGAGTGGTAAGAGACTGCTGTATTTACCATAACCCTTTCCCTGGAGCTGTTCCAAGCACCTTTCCAAATACCTTACATGCGACGAGGCCAAAGATCAGTTACAGATGTACAAAGATGAGGTATTTAAACTTTCATGCTATCAGGATATGAAATATTTTCCTAACATTTGTTCTTAGAAGTAAACTGGTTTTGAAAGGAGGAAAGAGAGAAGAAAGGATTTCTTTGGCTTTGTTGGGGTTCTTGTTCCAGAATTTGTGGACTGCATCAAAAGCCCTTTGAAATCTCTGAGTCCTAGCCGAGACTATCTATCTGAGTCAAGTTTAATCTGAAACTAAGTCAAATTGTCTTCACTTATCCAAAGGCTCCAAACAGTTCTTGTTCATTGTTTCCCTTTCCCAGTGGCTCCTTCATGCCCCTGTGCTTTGTACCAGCAGACGATTTCATTATTGATTCTGTTTGTGAGTGCTGCACTGGCAGAAAGATCTGAGATTAACTAACTCTTCTAGGAATCGGTTAATCCCTTGTCCCAGAAGGATTTAACAACTGACTTGTTTCTGGTTTGGGACAGACATCCTGCACTCAGTAGTGCTGGATGCTACGTAGAGGCACAATAAGCCAGAACCTGGTTTCATACCAGGAGCATAGCTGTTTCAAGCAGAATTCACAGCTGTATGTGGGCAGGACCACCAGTTCATTATATCACAGCTGTAAACGTGTCTGTTCCTGTCAGGCAGGACAGCTACGCTGGTGAACATCAGAGGGGGATGGCAGTTGGAAATAATGTATTAATATGAGTATCTAAGAGTCAGAAGGAAAACATTTGAAATGGTACGATCTTCCACACTGAAACACCTATTGCTGATTAGATTTTAAAATGGAGAATAATTTCAAATCTTAGAATTTGCCAAAAAGCAGAAGTGTGGCGCCAGTCTGTCTAGCAACTTATTTGTAAACACTGCTGCAAACTGAGCGTGAATATGAAACAGTCCCTGTTCAGTTAGCTGGACTCTGGACATATACAACTTGGCTTAATTATATTTTCAAAATATTCACAAGAAAAGTTGTACACTGATGATGGAAGCAGTGTGCATATCAAATTTTAAGTTAAACCAGTGTAATTTTATACACAAGCTCCTCTCTCTACAGAAGAAAAATAATAAGGGTTGATTAAGAAGGTCTTTGTCTCTTCAGTGCCTCATGGCTTTGGGTACAGAGAGGAGATGAGGACTATCTTCTGTGCATTGATTTTGCAGGAAATAAATATGCTTCTTCCCTTTCTCTGGGGAGCTTTTGTGCTCCTTGTAACAAGTAGTGGTGTTTCACAGAAAGACATCAGGGTAATAGCAGCAGTCAGGCAGGCTCTCATATCTTGCTGCCCAGACAACAAGACCCTTAGCTGTGGAGTCAAAGGGAAAAAAAAAAAGCCTTCCAACTTGTCAGTAGGATTTATGTTTATCCCTTAATCATTAATCCTAAAGCAAAGTTGTGGCAATTAGACATGAGATTCTCATATGCTCATCAAAAGATACTGCTACCTTTATTTTATATATACACCCTACCCCTCTGTGATTCAGCAAACCACAGAAAATTGGATGTTTGTGTGAAAAGTAGCAAAAAGTCACTTTTTCCTTTCGTGCAGATAGTAAAAAAATTACCAGCTTTACCTCTGCCTTTACCTTTTTTTCCCACCAGCCACATCCCAAACACCTATATGGCTGCTGTTCTTGGTCAAAGGACTTAATCCCTGTGGAATTATCTCAAGCAGTCTGTGCTTGTGGTGGGCACACGATTCCTCTGGCTGACCGAGCCATCATCTGGGAAAAACTCTCCTTAGGTTGGATATCATGGTCACTGGAGTAGGTTGTTGAAAAGATTTTCAAACTTGTTATGTCTTACTTGTCATTACAGCAAACCGCTCTCTCCTAGAGTCCATCCAGATAGCCAGCACCTCTGCGGCTTGGCTGCCCAAAACCTGTGGCTGACAGCTGAGAACGATTGATGCCCAACACTCATTTTCATTAGCACATGCAGTACATCTTTGTTCACTTCCACTGGTGTTTCCAGATGTGGCTTCACATCTGACCTAGGGTCGTGTTGCATAAGCACGGGAGACTGCCAAATAGAGGAAGCATGCTACTGATGGCTGCACAAAACCACTGCTGCAACTGAATTTTCCTTTCAGACCACTCTTTTAAAAAGCGAGCAAATACTCTTGGCCATCCGCAAGGAGAAAAATAAGGTATGTAACCTGTTCTTTATTTGTGTGGACTCCAGGACATTTTTGTTGGGGGTGTGGGAAGGGGAAGGGCAACTGCTTTCTAGCTCTCTGTGAGAGCATTGCAACAATGCTAACATTTTTTCTTGGATTGTGTTTATCAAAAAGGAGACAGCCTTAGTCATCCTCTTCAGCTGTACTTCAGGCGCTGCTTACTGGCAGCTTCTGAGGATGCTCAAAGGCGTCCACAGCTGTGCTGAGATGGACAGGCACTACAACAATATCCACTCCTGGGTATTGTCAGTTCCCTTCTTTTTTGCTGTGCTAGTGAGGGCTTCTAGGTGATTTAAACCCACGTAAACAAACCCAGTGTTTTAAAAAGGTAGTACAGCAGTCGGTTCCAGACAACGCAAAGCCCCAGACACATACTTCCTGAGCAGGCTGAGACTGGAGCTAGAGCATTTGCATTCTGTGTGCACTTGCTTCCTGCCTTTAGTTCTAGGTGGAATATCCACCCTACACTGTAAGAGCTCTTCCAGTGGCTCAGAAACATACCCTGATTAGGATTTTCCATCCTAAAACCATTTACTGTTCCACACCCCACCCCTACTTTTCCCCTTCCCTTTACTGCTTACTCCTTCTGACATCAATGCAGCAGAAGGAAACAACATCTAAAATAGTGAGCTCTGGTTCTCTAAACTCAATTACTTCCGTTTTCAGTAATGAATGAAGCATTTACACATCCCTTTGCCTCCATGTCCATGCATAGGCACATAACTGAATGGGATGACTGTCATTTTGTGGCAAGAATATTCTTCCCAGAAGGTTTTAAATGCCAGTGTACGATAGTGAAAGTGGTATAAAATGATACATGGAGGGATTCTGTTAAATGAAAAATCTTTGCTGTCCTCATGGAAGCAATAAGAAGGATTACTTACTGCCAGCATCCTCCTCCTGCTCATGGAGGACCAAAATTTAGGAGAAAATGTAGTAACTTACGCAGAAAAAAATGAAAGAGCAGAGTTTACAAATGAAATCATCCTTGTTGCCACACCAGAGCAGAGGTGACTCCACCTCTTTATCGCTGTTAAGAGATTGTTAAAGAGTTCTTTAACTTAGAAGAATGTGGAAAAGCAGGCAAATGAAAAAGTAGAGGTGGCTAGAAATATTTCATCATTCTCTTATTTTCCATTAATAAAAATAAAGCTACATTTTTAAATTACAAAGCAACAGCAACATTTTCTTCTTCTTCCACTCTAAACGTTTTGAGATTTACTTGTGGTAAGTTCATACACATGTCTATTAAATTCTGACTTCCAAAGTACTTTCTGTTGGCCACCGCTTTTGGTGATGCTGTGATATTGGCCAAAGTTTATAAACCAGCCATTGCATTTGAGCAAATACAAGAAATGAAAATATAAACATCTCAAAAATAAATGTAATTTAAAACTCTTCATACTAAACATCTTATATTATGGTCTCAGCAAGAACCATTGTAACAGTTAACAAATAATAAAAGGGAAACATGGTGGTTTATTTTTATGGTTAAAGCAAAATAAAAAAAGTAAACAAGATAGTGAATGACCTGTTATATGTTTAGTTACGTCTTTTTTATTAACCTACAACATTTTGGAGTCACAGACATTATAGCGTTCCCTTTTAATAATGTATGCTAGATCAGAAAAGAGGGTAGAACACACAGCTATTTTCTGGTACTAGGAATTATTCCCCAAAGAGGCAGTTAAATTCTCTAAACAGAATTTTTATACTCACCGCCTGCAATTTGCTTTTCTTTGCATCACATCCTAAACCCCTTAATGAGACAAAATGTGAATGACATTTGAATGCCAGGACTTTAGAATTCAGCCCAATAATCCTATATTCATAATCTCTTTTACTTTCAAGAATCAGATTTGTCCTATTTAGCAGATAGTCTCTAAAAACCAGATAGCTCTTTCACTTGGTATTTGCAACGGGAATATCACTGTGGCAAACTTTGTACAGTGGCAACAAGGATAAGGTGATTTCAGCTGATGTGGAATATTCTGCATAGAATTTCCTACTTGTCCTTTAAAGAAGCAGTGTGCTTAAATCATAGTAAGAATTACTGGGGTTTACCTCTTTAATTACTGTCTCAAAGCCACACTTTTTTCCTTTCCGAGGTAGATTTTTAATTTGCAGCCATTAGTTGGCCATTGGAGGTTTAGTTCCACATAGATTTACACTTGACAGTTTTTAGGCAGATTGTGCTGGAGATCACAAAAATTCTTCCACTGGGTTGTCATTTCATTTCAGTAAATGCTTTCTCAAAAGGTTGGTTGCAGTTTTAGTTGGAACTTATTTTAAATACTACAATAAACAGTCACTCTAGAGCTAATAATTTGCTCTGTTCTTTACCATGCTCATTAAGAAGAGACCTTCCTTGCTTTGAAGAAGTTTTGTTGTCACTTAAAGAGAGGCAGGCAGGTGGCATAATGCAAGAAAAATCCAGAATGGGAATAAATTAATAAATGGATTCATCTGTGAACTGCAAAAATTATGTTTGGCACCTTTTTTGCCTAACCTTTTTGCCTAACCTAAATCAGGAGATGCAGTCCCTGGCAAAACATGATGTCTTGCAACAGAGTTTCGGGCTACTGTGGTTTTTTCTTTTCCTTCGCTGTTAGCCTTGTTCCTGCCTGCACTTTCAAAACTATTTTACAACCCTTTCAAGAACTATTTCACATTGCAGGGTTAATCTTAGGCTCAGAGGGCCCTTAAAGAGTCCCACCTGTAAAAAATTGTGGTTCTTAGGCTCTTCTGTGTAAGAGCAATGTAAATTCCAAATCACCTTCACAAGGAGAGCGCTCAGGGAAGGCGCGGCATTGGTCTGCTCTGTTGACAACTGGATGACTGCACTTTCCTTTGTCAATCCAAACTCCTTAAACCTGTTGAGATCACTAGGGAATTAAGATAACACACCAGTATTGTCAGCTCCACAACACAAGTTAAATAGCTAGGCCATGATTTTCACTTAACTAGTGAGGTTTTGATGCTGCCCTTAAGGAATGTTACTTTTCAGGTGACAGGAGGTGCTCACCTCTCTTTGAGACCCATCTTTTCATAAGCCAGCCTATCATATGATGCCTGTTAGACTTCAGAGAAAGGATAAACCCCAAATTACTAGTCAGTTTTAGCCTGACATTAGTCTTTTATTCTAGAACTGTTTAAACTCTGCTATGCAACGTACTGGTTAGCCAACTACAGATATTAATGGCTCCTGTTTTCACTTTTTTTCTGATAGATTCATGATGTTACGTCAACAACTAATACTTGTCTTTGGAATATCACTAACTAGCGATGTATGTGCATTAAGAAAATGTTATTCAGAAGCCCAGGTCTCCATATATTATTTCTGCAACCTCACAGATATTCCACTTGTGCCAGAGGATACAGTGAAGCTTTTTCTGACTTTCAACTATATCAGACAAGTGACTTCAACTTCATTTCCACTGCTGGAGCAATTGTTGTTGTTGGAAATTGGAAGCCAGTATGTCTATCCTGTTTTCATTGAAAAAGGGGCTTTCAGGAACCTGCCAAACCTTCGTGTCTTAGACTTGGGATTCAACAAGATTCTTCAACTGGATCTCGATGCATTTGTGGGCTTGCAAAGACTGACTGTGCTCCGTCTGTTTAACAACTACCTTGGAGATTCCATCCTAGAGGAACGTTACCTTCAAGATTTGAGCTCATTAGAAGAATTGGATCTCTCAGGGAATGAAATCACAAACCTTCAGCCTCATCCCTTGTTTTATAACCTAACAGCCTTGAAAACTGTGGACCTGAAATTCAACCAGATATCCAACCTGTGTGAAAGCAATCTTACTAGCTTCCGAGGAAAGCACTTTTTATTTTTTAGCCTCAGGTCTAATAGCTTGTACAAGACAGATGAAAAGGCCTGGGCCAAATGCCCAAATCCTTTCAAAAATATTACATTTAACTCACTAGACCTTAGTGAAAATGGCTGGAGCACAGAGACCGTCCAAACTTTCTGTACAGCCATTAAAGGAACTCAAATAAGTTCTTTAAGATTTACCTCTCATACAATGGGTTCGGGATTTGGCTTTAATAACTTAAAAAATCCAGATAATGATACATTTGCTGGGCTAGCAAGAAGTAATCTGCATTTGCTTGATATTTCAGTAGGCTACATTTTCTCTCTCAATTCTTTAATCTTTAAAAGCCTTGGTAATCTGGAATTTTTGAACCTATTCAAAAACAAGATAAATCAAATCCAAAGACATGCATTTTTTGGCTTGGGAAACTTAAAAAGTCTCAATCTCTCAAGTAACCTTTTAGGCGAGCTGTATGATTATACTTTTGAGGGTCTACATAGTGTAATACACATTGATTTAAAGCAAAATCATATTGGAATGATTAGTGAAAATTCATTTAGTAACTCAGTAAGTCTGAAAGAAATTGATCTCCGAGACAATGCCATTAAAAAACTCCCTTCCTTTCCACATCTGACCTCTGCATTTTTAGGTGACAATAAACTAAGCTCTGTAGTTGGCACAAAAATAGCAGTAACTTACCTTGAATTAGAGAGAAATTGGTTGGCAAACCTGGGTGACCTGTATATTCTTTTCGGAATTCCAGATGTGCAGTATATCTTCTTAAAACAGAATCGCCTCTCATACTGCGTGAAAAGTAATAATGCTATAGAAAACAATCAGGTAATCTATATGGATCTAGGTGAAAATATGTTACAACTTGTGTGGGAGAGAAAAGTATGCTTGGATGTGTTCAGGTCGCTGTCCAAACTTCAGGTTCTACATCTGAACAACAACTACCTCAGTAATCTTCCACAAGAGGTATTTAGAGGTCTAACATCTCTCAAAAGACTTAATCTGGCCCACAACCTATTGTCTCATCTTTTTCCTGGGCTTTTCCCACAAAGCCTAACAAACCTAAACTTGTCAGGAAACCATCTCTTTTCCCCTCAGCCCGAAGTCTTTATGACTTTGAGTGTCCTGGATATAACTCATAATATGTATATCTGTGATTGCACTTTAACGAGACTACTTGTGTGGCTAAATGAAACCAATGTCACCCTCGCTGGCTCCCCGTCCGACAGGTACTGCGTATACCCACCAGCGCTTGCAGAGGTACCGCTGTCGTCTCTGATGTACGACGATTGCAAGGAAGATGAACTCCAGCAGGCACTCAGATTCTCAGTATTCATCTTCACAGCCATCACTCTTGTAATGTTTCTAATGGCAGCCATCATTTTTACTCGCTGTCGGGGAATTTGTTTTGTGTGGTATAAAACTCTTACCAAAAAAATGATTGGCAGCCATCTACAAGCAGCAGATAAAAGTGAATACAGATATGATGCATATTTGTGCTACAGCAAAAATGACTTTGAATGGGTCCAGAATTCTTTGCTAAAGCACCTGGATTCACAATATTTTGATAAGAACAGATTTGCTTTGTGCTTTGAGGAAAGAGATTTCTTGCCTGGGGAAGAACATATCAACAATATTCGTGATGCCATTTGGAACAGCAGGAAAACAGTTTGCATTGTGACCAGGCAGTTTCTAAAAGATGGGTGGTGTCTGGAAGCCTTTAATTTTGCCCAGAGCAGGTACTTTTGTGATCTGAAAGATGTCCTCATTATGGTAGTGGCTGGGTCAATTTCTCAATATCAACTCATGAAATACAAACCAATTCGAACCTTTTTACAAAGGAGTTGCTATTTGCGGTGGCCTGAAGATTATCAAGATGTAGACTGGTTTTTAAATAACCTTTCCTGCCAAATTCTGAAGGAAAAAAAAGTGCAAAGGAAAGACAGTGGTACAGAGCTGCAGACTGTAGCTACACATTCACATTGATATAGCATATGGGTAGCTGCCTTTCTGAATATCCCACTTCCAGCTGTGCCACGTCAGGAATACACAGAGGTTTCATAGAATCATATGAATCACAGAATGGTTTGAGTTGGAAGAGACCTTAGAGATCATCTGTTTCAAACCCCCCATGCTATGGGCAAAGGACACCTCCCAATAGATCAGGCTGCCCAAAGCTCCATCCATCCTGGCTCTGAATACTTCTAGGGAGGGGGTGCAGCCACAGATACTCTGGGCAACCTGTTCCAGTGTCTCACCACCCTTGCAGTGAAAATTTTCTTCCTTATATATAGTCTAAATCTACCCTCTTCCAGTTTATAGCCATTATATCTTGCCCTACCATCACATGTGTTTGTCAAGAGCCCCTCTCCATCTTTCCTGTGGGCCCCTTCAGGTACTGGAAGGCCTCTTTAAGGTCTCCCCAGAGCCTTGTCTTCTCAAGAACAGGCCCAACTTTCTCAGAGTGTCCTTGTAGGGTAGGTGCTGCAGCGCTCTGATCATCTTTGTGGCCCTCCTCTGGACCTGTTCCAACAGCTATGTGTGCTTCTTATGTTGGATACCCCACAGCTGAACACAGTACTCCAGGTGGGGTCTCCCAAAAGCGGAGGGGCAGAATCACTCTCTTTATTTCCAGAGTACTACATACTTAGAGGGTACTCCAGAGAACAACATACTTACTGTTTTGGGTAGAAAAGGATGGCCACAGTTGTTTTTCAAAAAGATCCTGTGGTACCGTACAGAAGTGACCACATATACTTTCATGTATAGCCTAGCCTGACCATCAGTTCATGGATTATGTATTGCTTTCTGAGCTCTCTAACATTTCAAGCTGTAACACAGATTTCACTTATTTGTTTTCTACTTAATTAGCTTAAGCTTCTCAGCTGGAATGTACAAACTTGGAAATTAATTAATCCACTTCCCCTCCACAACTTCTCTGCTTGGTGGTAAAACTACAGCCATTGCTCTTCTTCATTTGCTGCTGCTTCAGGCTGCTGTTTTTTCAGCTGAGCTGCCTCCTGCCCTGCAGAGAGGATCCTCTTCAGATCTGAAGCAAGTCTGGGCTTTAAAGCAAATGAGAAACTACCTCAGCAGCCATGAGATGGCCCAGTGACTACCGAACAGCTTTACATTCTGGGAATGGAGAGTACAGGCAACTGATGTGTGGTATGGATTAGTCTCCTGTGTTGTGTGTCCTGATTAGTTCTGAGGGGGTTTTCTGCTTCTGTTGAAATAGTTTTTTAGAGTCATTATCGCCTGGTACTCTCATACGTCTCTAATCATTTGACCACTGTTTGTTCAGGTATGTGTCTTCAGCAGGTTGTTCAGGGTCATTTTAATAAAAGCCTTATTCAGAGTTCACCATTACAGAACCTGTGCCTATTTATGAGTTTGATGCCGACGCTCCTTGACTTCACCTCAGCTCACACATTTATTCAAGGAAAGCTTGCCAAAATATTTCCAGCGCGGCCTGGGTGAGCGGGCGGGCGGGCAGGCCTCCTCCCAGGAATGCTGCTGTCCCATGGGGACGAGCCTGTGGCTGACCGGTGTCCCAGTGTACAGACGTCCTGATGGCAAAACTGCCGCGGTGGAACACTGCTCTTTCTCACTCGGGACCAGAAAAGGGCTAAACCTTGGAAGGTTTTCCAGGCGGCACGAGGCCGGGAGGGGGTCGGTTTAAGAAAGGGGCTGGACTGTGCTCATGAATCCCTGGGTGTCGCTGTTGGCCCAAGTACCAGCCAGGGCTTCCCAACTTCGCCTCCCTCCCCGCCTGCCTCCTGCCCTCCCTCCCTCCCCTGGAGCAGCTGGTGCCTCTGGTGCCGAAAAGCTGCTTCAGCCCCGTGGGCTTGCAAGAGCCACCTTGGAATGCTTTGAAGCATTTCAACTTTGTGCATCCCTTGCATTTCTCTGAAAACGCCTGACCTTACTCCTTTTGTTTCCCCAACCAGCGTACATATTTATGGGTGTGCTTTAATCCAGGGAGAATTGCACATTAAAAATCGCTGATGGACAGCCAGAGCAGGAACGAATCTGTACAATCAGGGCCACATGCAGCTCTAGGCTGTTAGCCTATGGGTCTGTGCACAGCATAGGATACAGGTATTTTAAAAGCATACTTATATTTGCATGAATGTCAGAGAACATCTTTGGTCGAGTGTTAATTGAGAGCCCTCTCCAGTCAGGACCTTATTGTATGCTTACAAGACACTCCTATCACTTCAGACACTTAAAAACTTACTTCTGCAAGCATGTGTGTGACAAGTAGATACAGAGAGGGCTTTTACCACCTTGTCTGAATCGCGTTTGTCTACTTCATGCCTATGCCATCGGTGGGATGTGGGTATGTAAAACTTGCATTTACTTCAGTCTTTGGTCTGACTTTTTACATAAAGGTTTTAGAAAAACTTGTGGATGAGGGTTCATTGTCTGCCTCTGTGCTTATATACCAGTTTGGGAACTTGAAGAGATCAAACTGTGTCAGGAGCAGATGGGAAAAACTTCTTTCTACCGCAGAGGCAGCTTAGAAGCCTACGACTCCTGGAACAAATGCAGCTGGTAGAGTCTCCTATACAATGAAAAATTGACTTCGAACAGCTCACAGGACCCTGATCACTACCTCTGAAGAGTCACCTATTCTTAAATTACAGAGCCTAGGGAATTGTCAAGAAAGGGCTTGTGCTGACTTTATTCTCCTCTGCTCAGCAAGAACCGCAAAAGCATCCTGTACAGAAATGGAGAATGGCTGTGCTTCATGAATTAAGGCCATAAATTGAGCCTCAGCCTCATAACTATTGATTAGATTCCCTTCAGGCTCACTAGGAACATTACTGCTCTATTAGAATTTTATGGCTCTTTAGTTAAGGGTACTCTCATCAGTTTTACTCACCTTCCTCAGTGGAAGACATTAACTTGTTGGAGACTGCCCAGAATAGGGTGTGAAGTGTGACACTGGCTCTAAAGCAAGCTATTAAGGTGGAAGCTGGTGAATTTATTTGCAGTAGCAGCACAGGAAATATTCAGAAGAAAGTGACTCAGTGCCACACTGTACCAGCTCAGATATTTAATAGTAAAAGCCTACCCCCACCATTGCAACATATATTATAAACATTAACTGGTCAAGCAGGCAGTGTTGTTCAACAGCAACAGCTAGCCAGCCTGTCAGAGTCCAAAGACTCCACGGGTTCCTACCTGAAATCACAGAATCACAGAACAGTAGAGGTTGGAAGGGACCTCTGGAGATCATCTAGTCCAACCCCCTGCCAGAGTAGGACCACCTAGAGCAGGCTGCACAGGACTGTGACCAAGTGGGTTTTGAACATCTCCAGAGAAGGAGACTCCACAACCTCTCTGGGCAGCCTCTGCTAGTGCTCTGTCACCCTCAGAGTACAGAAGTTTTTCCCATGTTGAGATGGAACTTCCTGTGTTCCAGTTTGTGCCTGCTGCCCCTTGTCCTGTTGCTGGGCACTGCTGGGAAGAATCTGGCACCTTCTTCTAGACACCCACCCTTTAGATATTTTTAAGTGTTTATAAGATCCCCTCTCAGTCTTCCCCAAGCTAAACAGACTCATCTCTCTCAGCCTTTCCTCATATGACCAATGTTCCAATCCCCTCTTTATCCCCATAGCCCCTCCGCTGGACGTTCTCCAGTAGTTCCCTGTCCTTATTGAACTGGGGAGCTCAGAATGGGACACAGTATTTCAGATGTGGCTTCACCTAGGCAAAGTAAGAATAACCTCCCTCGACCTGCTGGCTGCTCTTAATGCACCCCAGGAGACCACTGGCCTTCTTGGCCATGAGGGCACACTGCTGGCTCATGGAGAGCTTGTTATCCACCAGGACTCCCAGGACTTTCTCCACAGAACTGATTCTCAGGTCAGCCCCTAAACTGTACTGGTACCTGGGGTTATTCCTCCCTAGGTGCAGGACCTTCCACTTGCCCTTGTTGAACTTTTTGGTTCCTCTTCACCCAATTTTCTCATCTGTTAAGATCTTGCTGAATGGCAGTGCAGCCTTCTGGTACGATGGACACTGCTCCTGGCTTTGTATCATCCAGAAATTTGCTGAGGATACATGCTGCCTCCTGTGCAGCAGTGACCAAGCAGTGACCCTTGGGTCACCTCTGGCCTCCAACTAGACTCTGTGCTGCTTATCACAACCCTAATCAAGGTACTCAGGGCCAAAGCCCAGATGCTACAGACATACCCCTCAGCAAAGGGATCCAATTATATTTGCTAATCACAATTGCCAGTCCATCCTCAGAGAGGCTGTTCAACATGCTGGCAGATCTATCACCTCCTTAATTTAGTTAGTATGCACCATCGCTCCCACCCCGGTAGCTGTACTACCTGTGTGGAGAACACTAGTATAGATAAGCCTACAGATCCCAATCTCTTGAGTGGGACACTCCTACATATGTTGTTCAGTATCACTCTGCCTTTCATTTTCTTGTGTCACATCATTAACTCAGGCCATTTGATGACTTCTGGGTCCTTTTCAGCTTGACAGCTCAGCTACTTCTCACTGCCAGAAACCATCTGGGTTTCAAATTATTGGATCCCACCTTCTCAATTTCATGTGATGCTGATTATTTTACAACAGCTTTAACATGTTCCCTTCTTGCTGGAACTGGGAATAGCAGCAGCCCAGTTCAGTTACAAAGCAAGGACCATACCTGGCAAAATACTTAGAGATGAAGTGCAATACACAACTGAGTGGCAAGAGTGAGTGGTGAAAACACCACAAATGGAGCAGAAACAGAACATACAAAACTCTGGCAGATAGCTAAGTTAAGAAGGGTACATATGGTAGTCTAAGCACCCTGCCATTGAAAGGGGATTTGAGTTCCATGAGAAATGAGATCTTGAAGCAAGCACAGACTGGGAACATGATACATCAGCATGCCAGTACTTAAAGGGGTCCTACAGGGAAGTGGGAAAGGTACTGTTCATAAGGGAGTGAAATGATAGGATAAGCGGCAATGGCTTCAAGCTGAAGAGGACAGGGTTAGATTAGACATTAGGAAGAAATTCTTCCCTGTGAGGGCAGTGGGGCCCTGGCACAGGCTGCCCAGAGAAGCTGTGTCTCCCCCCTCCCTGGCAGTGTTCAAGGCCAGGTTGGATGGGGCTTTGGGCAACCTGGGCTAGTGAAGGTTTCCCTGCCCATGGCAGGGGGACGGGACGAGATGGGCTTTGGAGTCCCTTTACAACCCAAAGCATTCTATGATCTTCAGGGTCTGAGTCTACAAACATAATGCCCTAGTACAGTAAGCAGATTTAACTTAAACCAGGACCAGCACTAGGAAATGTTTGTGAGGTTTCTTTGCATTGTACAGTACTGCCAACAGCAAGAAATATTTTCACACAGTTGTGTGAAGTAATGCTTCCAAGATCAGAAGACTTGTGTAAAAACCCCCAAGATTAGAAACCAATTATAAATGCCTGGTATTTGACCCTGTAACACCACATTTTTAACCTTTACCCATGATCTTAAGAAGGTGGTTATTCAGCGTGAATACAATAATAATTTGAGTATTTCAGGAGCTCTGCTTAACTCCGAAGTACAGCTAAATTAGTGAGGTTTAAATAAGGAATGCCCTTAGGAAGACTGTGTAGCCAGGCTGGCCTTTCCAGCTTCCCAGCCCACTCTGGGCAGTAGTCTTACATCACATATATCCTCTTCCATTCTAGCAAGAATGTTTAGTTGCTTCTGATAAATACAACAGTAAAACTATGGCCTTGACTGCAATGAAATAACCTAAAAAAATAAAAAAGACAGTATGAAGACTTTACAGACAAATTTACATCAGCAGTCTTTTCAAAGACTCTTCTGGTCATTAGTGCATTAGTCTGCTTGTCAGTCTCCAAGAAGATGGCAAACAACTTTGGGATACCAAAGAGCTCATTCTACTTTCAGGTACAAGGTGTGGGGGTTTTCATACAGAGCTTTTAGTTACCTGTTTTCTGTTTTGTCTTTCACAAAGAGGAGCTGAGCATCTTGGTCAACAGCATCACTGGGCTGCTTCTTGCAGCCATCAAAGATTCCATATAGCTGGAACAGGACTTCAGGCGATGCTCCACCAGTATTTTCTTTACTAAACAAAAGCTGCAAAAACAAAGTTTAGGAGCTGGGATTTACCCAGAAGGCCACTGTGAGTACTGACTTGAACCACACAGAATGCTGGATACCAAGCAGGGACCAGAACTTGCATCACATCTAGGCATCCAACTCCTGCAAGATTCCTTCTTGCTGTTTGTAGACTGACACAAAGCTTCTCTTTGCTTTTTAACCTTGCCCTTGCTTTCTATACTGCGTACATACAGTATGATGGGTGCCAAAAATAAGTCTACATTTCCTTTCCCAATATGCAAAAGTCAGTATAGGTATGACATGAGTTATTTCATAGTGCAAAGACTATCTATTCATAGCAGACTCTGTTTGTTTCAGACATGTGGCTTTCCTTCCTTTTAGATAGTCTATTGTTTGTCTTTTCCATTTGTATTAAAAATAAAATCTTTGAAAACTGCAAGTAAAAGAAAAATATATTTCTTCTGAAACTAACAATTCTCCAAACAGGAAGGTTAGCTTTTTTCCTGTTTAGACATTATATTCAAAGAAAGGAAGTTGGGATTTTCAATGATAATAATAATTACATGGTGTGTAAACATCAGTAGGCATCAAAAAAAAAAAAAGGGCTTCACTCTATTTAGCGTATCCTAAATGCTCCACTGCTGTTTAGACTATCTTTATATTTACCAACTCATCAGCCTCTTGCAAAAATGGATTTCTGAGCAGTCATTGCTCAAGGTTGATCACCTGTAGGCATGCATCCACACCACAGGACCAGCATTATCAGGCTGCCTCAAGCCTGCATGGAAAGCAGTGATGGAGAGGAGCAGAGCAGAGAGCCCTCATAGAAAACATCGGTTTGATGTGGCAGGGTAGGTTTTATGGCAGGATTTTCTTTCTTTTTTGCGTATGTAAGGGTTACACATTAATGTAAGGAATACACAAGGTTGTGTAACCTTTTCATGTTGCCTCTCAAAGGACTTCAAGCCATGAAGCCTGTCACCGCTGCTCCTAAATGTGGAATTGGCAATGTAATTTCAGTACTGTGATTAGATGCAATATCAAAACTGATATTTGGTATGTGGTAGTTTCACTTACAATAGTGAAACTAGTATTGCTTTATAAAGATTGGTGGATTTCATTATCTTATCTGAAGATGGAGGGATTGAGGTAGAGAGAATGAACTTATGTGCCTTTTGTCATGGGTGGCACTGGGAAGAGAACTCAGGTTTGGCAAAGGATAAGCTATCAGGTCTGTTTTTTTTTTGTGGTTTTACAACATGCATTTTTATTGCAATTCTGAGACTAAAGTCTTCACCTAATGTGCCACCAGTTTGCCTGTGTGGGGCAGAACTAGTTTTACAGAGAGGAGAAGGTAGCTGAAGATTCATTGAGAGTTGCCAACTTGAGAGCTAATGATTTTCGAGATGATTTGAACCTATTCAAGACAGGAGCAAGAATTCACTGGGCATTTCATTGGAAGTTGGTAACACTTTTCAGGTGGCCACATGGGCTGGTATTTCTGACAAGGGCTTGCAAATTAAGAACAATGGAAAAAAATAGTGGAGGACATTTGGCCCAGTCCAGGTGAAAATACACCTGTGGGAAAGCCAGCAATGGATTAGGAAGAAGGCAAAGTATTTTTAAGCACACCAACTCTTTTTTGAGAATGCTGAGATATTACATTTTCAACAATGATCAAGAAAAAGCTTTGGAGTGAGCCATTTGATATACTGATCCAAAACAATGAAGCCTAAGAATGTTATGTGAATAAGGGGTGAGGGGGGAAGGGGGGGTGAGACAACTAACCATAGGAGCTACAAGCAATTCACAAACCTACCCCAGCTATAACTTTCCAGACCTTTTTCCAAAGGTCTGATGTTGTGAAACTGTGGAACGGCTGCTCACCTGAAAGGAGAGCGCCAGGCCCACGCGCCCACCTTCTCCTTTGGGATGGTGTGAAATGCCAGGGTGAATCGCTTACTTTGTTATGAGAGTGTTAGCACCTACAACCCTCCCGAAATAAACACTCAGGGCTCCTGAAAACCAGCTTTGCATTCCTCACCCTTTTCCTTGGGCCAGCCTGTGCTGCGAGCAAGGACTGACAACAGCTGACAAATTCTGCATAACAGGAACGTGTGTGCAATTAAATACAGCTTAGTACCTACACAGGATTTACCTTGATACATCCCCTAAATTATAACTGCTATTCAGATTTCTGAGAAAAGTCACAGATTAATCACAGCCCCTCCTCCTGCCCCTGAAGTCCGGGCTGCGCTTTTCCTGACAGAGGCACAACTTTCTAAGAGGGTGCCAGCTCAGCCTCCAGCTGTGGCAGCCATTGCTGGGCCTGACAGATCTCATGGCCCAAGTGGAAACACAGGCTTTTATGGAACAAAGAAAAGTCCAGAACACACAGCACCTTCACAAAAATTCCTCGATACTTTTCAGGGGCACATCCAGGGGAATAAGTGGGCTCTTGGGCATAAGAATACAGACATAGTGGTATTTCACTCAGTTCTGTCTTTGCTATTCTATCAGGAGTAGTTTGGAACATGACTTAATGGAGAACAGACTCGAGCTGAGAATGTGAGAGTTCACTTAGCTTAAATAATGAAATAATTTCTTCTCTTTTTTTCCTAAAACTTGAGACAGGCTTTAGAAAAGTCCATTCAGTTTTCTGCCATTTTCCATCTTCAGCTGTTCTGGCTGAAGACGGAAACAAATCACTTGAAGGAAAAGACAGGTAATCTGATTTGAAAGAGCCAAAGAACCCAGAGAAGCAGAAGAACTACCAATAACAATGGTTATGGCAAGAAAATAATATCTGCAGGTAGCAGAAGTTTCCAATGTGAAGAAAGAGGAGCTGCATTACTGCAAGAGGGCACTGTCCCTGCCAACTCACTATGTTACAGATGCAGGGACTAAATGAAAGGTAAAGAATGGCATGAGATCCCAGCATCGCAAGATATAGGAGACAAGTTCAACTTTTAAAGAACATTGGTGCAAATCAGCCTCTTCATGCCTCACTTCATCTTTTTCATTGGAAGAGTAGCACAAGCCCTTTATCCTAAGGGTGCTATAACTCTAAATAAAAATTGAGAGACATTTAAATACTGTGCTGATGGAGCAATGTAGTAACAGTAGACAGATAACTGCTTAACATATTTATACTTACACCCTCTATGGAGAGGGCTCCATAGGCTTGTCCAATGGCCACCACATAATGTCTTCACACCCAGAAGAACTTTCACTGAGGCCAGGCGCTATTTTAGGTTTCTTTGCTAAAACTGGAAAATCTTTTCTATTTAACGTGACTTCTGAAAAGAAAATAATGTAGTTCACTAAAAAGTGGGAACCCACTCCCCCTGGGTGTTCTTCCTTTCAAGTATTTGCCCATACTTGTGTGGCTGTTTTTTGCTAACAGTGTCCTTTTCATCAGTGTTCTTTTCTGAAGAGACTCATTCATAATATTCTCATGTGGCTATACACACATTCACCCCCTTGACACTTCAGAAATCCGCAGCTCCATTCATGCCCCAGCACACACATCAGAAGCCTGTTTAAAAAGCCCCAGGAAGTTTGCTCAGACGTGCTATTTTAGGAGACTTGGACTGGGCCTTGGAATTTTACAATATTTAGAGGATTTGGCACTATGACTATTTCCACACCAGGACATGTGTGCCGTCAGACTGTGTACCGTACACCTCATGAGAGAGGAGTAAGCTGCCTGCAAGCTAACAGATAAAGATGAAGGCCTATAAAATGCTCAAGAGTGGCTGTAGTAAATAATTTGAAGACAAAATAATTGAAGACAAACCCAGTCAGCCAACAGCCTGACCCTGAAGAGAGTGAGGCGGGTCAGGCTGCAGCTGGACAACTGCAACGCAAAGCTGGGGACCCATCTGCAGCTCCGCTACCTGCCCTGTGCCCCGGAAGAAGGAAGGGACAGCGCATACAGACAGCATTAGCCTGAGGATGGGTTATACCAGTACTGAAGGGACAGAACTAAACTATCTCACGTTACAGCACTATAAAGCAACGTAGCTACAAAGCCTGACCCTTTGCCCGTACAACTCCACTATGTCAGCATCCATTTTTTGGTCCTAACATAGAAAACAAAAGGGCTGTCCAGTCATATGAAGCCTCAGGAAAAAGAACAAACAAGTTGCTGCAGGTTTCTGCACAGGTCTCACATATTTGCTGTCAGGTGCCAAAGGCACCAGGGTGGCACCTTTTTAGCAGCAGTGCCCAGGGACAGTCTGTCTTGCTGACACTTTGGGGTTGCCAAACATAAGAAGCTACTTAAAAATTTTGAAGGACAGAGTGAGGAGGTGGCAGCAGTCCCACTACCAGCTCTGTCCTTCTCATTCAATAGGCAACCTGTGACACCCACTCAGAAACCACTGACTGACTTCAGGGAGTAGGGACACTGCTCTCAGGAAATGATAATTTCTGCCACGCAGTTAATCTCCAGACCCCTTTCAGGGCCCATGGTTTACAAGGATCCCCTCACTCGCCTCGGGTTTCCACATACTCAGTATTTGCAAGTCCTTGGGAAAGAGGTCTGGCACTCTAACTTAGGGCCCTACGGAATATCTGCAGAAAAGTACTTTACAAAGCAGGTAGCTGCAAGTAACCACGATGGCTGGGCTGCCTTCTCAGTTTTCAGAGAACAGTGGTATGTCCCATAGGTCTGTTCTATGGGAGCAGGCTGTTTATCAAGAAACTGCCCCATACTTCATGTCAGACGCAGCAATGGGTGATGAGACCGATGACACAGATCTACATCTTGCAGAAGCATAACAGCAGCTTTCCTCAGCAAAGCCTCACCCTTCGTTCTGCCAGACTGTAACTTCTGCTGCTTCTCAGATTACCTCAGAATACAGTTTTCAACTTAACTTAATGCTCTCTGACCTTGGCTTTACCCCCTTGAAGGAAGAAGCTTCACAGGAGACATTCTGGAGTAATACAGCTTGTACTTCATGTATAGAAGCAGCAGCTTTCCTTTCACTGACCCTTTGGTAGCCCTTACACTCAGGTTGGAGTTCTCCCCATATCCTGTTGACTGTACTTCATTGGCATGACAAAGCAGTGCATCCTGCCTGAACCTATGAACCTTTGGCCAGACGTTCATCTTTAGAGCTCCAGGACACATGCATTAATGACGCCCAATGAGCTATTGCAGTGTGCTTGATGCCTCAGTCACCAAAATTTGGCCTTGCAAAACAACATCCTGCTCTTCTGGGACCTATACCTGGAGCCAGAATCCTCACCAAAAGCTGCTATGCCACCAAAACACCATCCATGGCAAAACCAGCAGAGATTTTACAGAGAAGGTCTTGGACATATTCTGACTTCAGCAAAGGCCAGAGGTGTATCAAGCCTCCGTTTTCAAAGCAGCATCTGGGATCAATGCAAACCTTTGTCACAAGTGGCTCAAGGTGGGAGCTGCTTGCCTCCCACGGAGATCCAGCAGCTGCACAGATTTTTGTCAGACTGATAACTGTTTGTGCAGCAGTAAATATTTTCATACTCTTATTTATTTCTTTTTTAAATCAAAGATACTTGGAAAGCTATATATTTTTGTGACTTCACAGTTTGATAGAGAAAACATGACCTAGGAGGGTAAGAGTCTGAGAAGTGAGATGTGATTGCTTTAGCAGGAAGGTTAATTAAATAAAATTCCTCAAGACCTAATCCCTCCTGCCTAGCCCCCCCTTGCTTTTTGTGACCACTCTGCATGTTTTGATCTACCCACTGAGAAATGGTTGAAGGGGATAATGGCTACAGCCAGCCTGCCCTATATCCACTGACTTTGTGGAGGATGGGAAAAACATCTCTGAACAAGCTTTTACTTCAGTACTAATACACCTGACAGAAATAAACCTAATCAGTAAGATGGTGACCGAGTAATGGGCGTCTGGGCTTTGATTGGTCATCTGAGATGAGAGCCTAAGAAATATCTAGAAGGTTGCAAGCTGGATGAACTGGGGAGGAGAAGTCTTATGCAATTATGTTGTGGTGAAAGGAGAAGCAGGGACCACAAAAGGGCTGGAAAATCAGAGAAAACTAGAGAAAACAAAAAAATGCTCAGAGAAAAACAAATGGGCTTTTTTACATTTTAAGAAATCTAAGATCTGACCCAGTTTCATCAACAGAAAATACCCAGAGAGTTCTATAAATCTTTTTGATTAAAAAAGGGATTTTTACTACATCTTGAGTAGATTAATCTCCCAGCAAGAAAGAAGATTTTCCAAAATCTTAGCCCTTTTTGATGAATTTTTAGAACAGTACTAGATCTTGATGGGGACAATCAGATGATCTCAGCCCTGGATCAGCTTCTTACTTACAGCATCCAAAATGATCAGACTTATTCACCTACAGATGTGGCCTTAAGTATTTTCACAATATGCAGCTCCCTGTGAATTCCACATCGAAAAAGTCAGAGAGACCACCATGGTGACTCATTGCTCCCAAATATCCCATACAAAAAAAAAAAAAAAAAAGAGATATGCCCATCCCTTCCCAAAATATGAGTCAACATTTTCTGCTGTGAGCCAGAAATCTGCCCTCCAATTTTCAGAATGTGGAATTTATAGCTCTGCAGTATCTAATGATTCGGGAATTGCAAGGCCTCTTTGAGAAAGAAAGGGATGCTACACCCAGGTTACAAGCAAATAACATGACCCACCCCTGGGGAGAGAATGTGCTTGTGGATGAAGGTGGGGATGAGACAAGAAAGACACAAGGATTGCTCTGGAAGGCACAATCTCTGTGTTTTCCCTGTGACAGCCACAGGCTTCCACTGTCATAACAGGAATTCATACAGTAACAGGAGCTTATCGATAGGTATCTTAAATAATTCCCATTTTTTTATGCCTCCAGGAACTCCTTCTGGAGGTGCTTTACCAAACAGCTACTTCTGTTTTGTCAGTAAATCAGAGTTTCAAGCACACAGGAAAATCAGCTCCACAGGAACTGCTCTCAGCAGGAGTCATGAGCAACATCTGCCCTGGTACATTACCTTCTCCATTAGCCTTCTGGGATGAGATTTGACTTTTGGAAGAAGAGTGTGCACATACCCTTGTCAGCTCCAGAGACATGAGACTGGAATGGCACTTTAATGACCCACCTAAAAGTAATGAAACAGCCATTTATCCTAATTGGAGGAACACTCATTATATCAGAAAGTGGTGCCACTCTTCGATGGCAGAGTGCAAATACTATCTAATCAAACTTAATGAACAGGTAAAATATCCCCACAGAGCATCTCTGCATCGCTCCTGCATTCCTGCAAACAGAACAATTAGCCTGTACAGCTGATCTGAAAATGGAGGTTTTAAAATGGAAGGTTAATTATGGTAGTGGAATACGTGTGCTTTATCTGAAACCAAGTTTGCAGCATGAGCCTCAAGGGACGTTTTCCTTTTGAAAGAAAGATGGTAGCTGCTGAAAGGTGGTGGGATCGTGGGGGAACGCTCAGCTGGAGAGACTTTGGTGGTTACCGGGAACATGGGAGGGAGTCCCAGTCTTCATTCACGGGAGGAGGAGGTTCAAGACAGCCTTTGAGTAAAGCCTTCACTGATGCTGACCACTGCTGCTAAGCCACAGGGGTAAATCTTTTGCTGAAATGTCTTTGTTTTCTCTCTAATTGGCTCCCAGTGAGCAGAAAGGAGGTCTTTGGCATTGCTGCTGGGAGGGAAAGGTCAGTTCCAGTATCTTCCCAGCCAGCCAGTCTGGAGCACAGCAGAGGCAGAGTGTACAGCCCTGGGCTGGCACAGAGCACTTCCCATCCTTCAGCAGCAGTCCTCAAGGACAACAACAGGGCTGCTTACACCAGCCTATGAGTTTGCTCTGCATCAGCCAGGAGACCCAGTGGTTGGGCTGGGACATGAAACACAGATGAGTGAAGGGGTCCCAGAGAGTGCATCAGAGCACAGCCCTCCTGGAAGAGCAGATTATTATTACAGCAAGAGTGCAGGGGTCTTGCCTTCAGCAGTCACATGGACATATGCATTTGTGTGAAAGTGAGCTGGGACTTCTACAGGCTGTTCATCACCAGGATCCCAATGCCTAGGAAAAAGAATAAAATCTCTGCCACCTATTTAAAAAGAACTCTAATAAGAAATAGCAGTAAGTTGACAAAATTAAAATCTCTGCCAATGAAAAAGAGCCAACAAAACGTGGTCCTGTGAGCAAGGTACAGCGTTCAACTCAGAAAACATTTACCCTCAAGCCGCATTAGTCAGAGTCTTAAAATATTAGTAGAACTGGCTGCAAGGAAGCCATGCTAACAGCACTAGTTTTATATACTGAAGATGCCAAGTAAACACACAAGTCCTGACCAAACAAGTACCGCACTGAGAGCCCAGCTTAAAAGAAAGAAAAATAAAAAAGCCAAAAAAAAAAAAAAAAACCCATGGGGGATGTAATAAAACTCCAAGCAAAATGTGTTCCCAGCCAACAAAACAAAACAAACCCCAACAACTCAGGATGAAAAGACATTCACAGCCTCTGAATGCTTACTGAGATTAGACATAAAAGCCTCTTCAACTTATCTGGATTTGTACTTTCCTCTTAATGTCAAAGGGTACCCTGCCGCATAGAGAGATGTTTATACCCTCTCATGGGAAGCCAGAGGCTTCAGATAAGGGAGTGTCTTTGGGAGAAGAGAGCTTTAAAGCCTTGGGAAGATAGCCTTTATTATCAGCCAACCCTCTAATAGGTTGGTGAGATTCCTGTTTGATTTGGCTGAAGTCTCTAGCCTCAAGTTCCTGCCCTAGTTTTTAAAATAGAACAAGATCTCCTCACAGCTGAAAAAGGGCAAAGGGTGGAACGTGTAAATAGCAATTAAACCAAAAATCTTGTTTTTAAAAACCCTCCCCAAACAGATACTGTGCTCTTCCCTGGAGGCCAAGGTTGGCAGGCTGACAGAGCCAAATGTGTCACACAAAGCAGTATAAGTTAAATGTAACTTGCCCAGATATTTCGAGCTGTGGATGACAGCACAATCCAGACATCACCATTCCTTGCTCTCACAGTTAGAGGCAATTCAGCCATGAGTGCTGGGGACTGTCCTGGCTGCCTCACCAACCTTCTGGGGAACTACTTTGGGACATCTCTGTTGCTTTCCCTTTCTGAAGTATTTTTGAGACCTATAAACAAGAAATTCTGGATTATGTATTAATATATATTCTTACTTTGGTATTTTTTGTTTTATATAGGTTGGTAAGACTACATAGAAATATAAACAGCTTAGGAAATCAAACGTGGTTTGGAGGAGATGAACCCCTCATATCTTTCCTTGATATCATGGAGCAGCTCTGACAGGCTCATTTTTCACAGGAGCCGAGTGCGCTCAGCTCCCGTTTACTGTTCATGTTTTGTGACCTTACCTGATCTGTTTCTCAGTTTTTCTTCTGCACCACTATAAATCATGACTTTCTTGTCTCTCAGCATTTCAATCAATATATAAAATGTCAGATCAGATAACTGGCACTCTCTCAAAGCACACTAATGCAATGTCATAATGTGATTTCATTTTTCTGAGGAAGAATCAGAGAAGCTATTATCAGAACAGGAAGAACTGGGTAATCGATCAAGGACACTTTAAAAGCAAAATTCTTTGAGTTTTGAGTACCATATCAGTATTTGGATTAATCACGAGTGGCTTCTGTGACTTTCACTCCATTTGCTCATGCTAAAAAACAAAACTACTTCTGAAAGCTAAGTACAAATACAACTGACCTAGGACAAAATGGATTCACAGGATCGTTAAATGCCGGGGCTTTGTGAGGTCCGTTATGTTGTGGAAGATTTTCAGCATCTATAATTTCTTTTTATATGGCATTAGCATCCCATGGAAAAAGTCAAACTCCAGCCCAGTGGTTTCTATCTCATTTCCAAGCAATATCTGACATGTGGGATGAATCTAAGGTAACATGTATTTCCAGGTATGACAACACTGGATAGAGATCTTGAAGAGTCAGCTGCAAGCTGGGGTGTGAAATGGGATCAATGACACAATTCAGAGGAATAATTAAAGAATTCATAAAAGGAAAATAAAAAAAAACCCACCCCAAAACTCATTACATTGTTTTAAATCTGTGCTCCAACAGAAGACAAAGCCAAAGACACAGTCAAGACCTAATCTCAGTCCTGCTGGCTCTGGCACCAGAGCTGTGCAATGACGAGATGATGTCCTGCTTACATCTCTGTATGCTTCCTCTCTATTTGTTATGGCTGTTTCATCCCATCTATAATGGGAGATGATGGAATTTTTGGTAGGTTGCCTTCAGTAAATCCCTTTCAGGAGCAGATCAGGAATGTCTGGGTGAAGTGTTGGTAATTGGTGACATACAACAGCAATCTGCTGTTTCACAGGACTTTGTAAACTTTTCTTAGTTCTCTGAATTATCAGTATTATACTGATAACTGCTCAGAACTGAGAGCAAAGAGACACTAAATAGCACAAAATACTGGAAAAGCCAGGGTATGGGCTAGAATCAAATCCCTTGTTTCTTGCTTTAGCCACCTCTGGGATCATCCAAAATCTTTTAAAAGAATAATCCAGTAGTTTAAGTTTTGCTCAGCCTAGTGACAGAACTCAGTTTCTGGTCAAGGACTGTTTGGACACACCAGAAACCTAGTGTGGAATACCAGCAATTTTCCATGATAGCAGTCTCACTGTACGGTCCTGATGACATGCCTCTTTTCAACTTGTAAAAGCCTTTTGCTTCACAAGGAGGGAGGTTAGTTTTGATTTTTAAAAGCCATTGCATTGCACAGATATTCTTACAATGCCCCTAATTTCAAAATACCTTTACTAAGCAAAAGATCATAAAGAGTTTTTATCTGAAATGTGGAATAAGAAGCAGAATGAACTCTACTGGGCTAGACTAATCTGAGATTAGAAGGAAACTGCAAACAAAAATTAAGGTATACAGTGAGGGAAATTAACACAATGCTGTATGAACATCTTGATGAGAATCATAACCACAATGAAACCACCAAGTGATCTCTGATGCTTTCAAGCACTTACAGACTGTGGGGATGCCACCGCTTGAAAGAAGATGCAATTTTTTCTAATAAGAACAAAGAAAAAAAGAAGATGGTGTATTCTGGAGATCCAGCAACAGGAATTCAGACTTCACTGGAGCTGGATTCCATCTGTGGTCTCCCTTTGCAGGGACTTGCGCTGCCAGGCTGTTAGGCACACAAGGCAGAGCTGAAAGGTCTGGACAGGTACCGATTTTAATCAAGTTATCTGGAAAAGTCAGCGCAGAAGCAGAATGTGACTTTACCTTGAGGTGGGAGAGATAAACCAGATAGCAGGGACACAGAAACAGCTTAATGTCAATGTGCACCTTAAAGCATTGAGTGTTACAGGGGCAATTTGACATGGGCATACCTGACATTCTTCCCAAATTGGAACGAAAAGACCAGCCTGTGATTTATACAAAGGAGAGACAAAGCTGCACAAAGGCCAGGGGCAGGAAAGAGATCAGAGTCTCTCTGAACAAACCAGCCTTATCAGACTGAGAGGTTGTTGTTGTTGTTCAGGGAGCACTGAAAATATTAATTTCCAGGAAAAACAAACTTTATTGTGAGAATCGCCTTCCTAAACAATGGAACTCTAGGTTAAAGAAGACTCCACTACCTTGTCTTTTTTTATTTGGTTGATTTCCTTTATCACTTTTCTGCTTATTGCACTTTTTCACTGGCAATGCAGAAAGATTAAGATAGATAAAACAAAAAAAGAAGACAAAATATCAAAGCACCCCAATGAAACCTGGATGTTTTCTGTACAAATGCTGATGAAATACTCTGAATTAATAAGGGGCTGTATGCAAAGGCCTTCAAAGCTAAAACATTTTTAGAGATAATTTTTCTACCATTATTACATTTTACAAAGAATTTCTGATGCTTCAGGATTTTTCCAAAGTGCTCTTGAATAACATTGTAGTAACAATAGTTTAAACAAACTATTATCCTGGAGGTTTGAGCCTCCGGATTCAGGTATCACTCAGCATCAGTCCGAGACCAAAGCGTGCACCACTGTTTATTTCTCATTCTCTCCCCAGCTTCCTGTTTTAAGGATACCTGTAGGAGAGCACAGGGCTCCCTGTTTCTTACTCCTGCCTAGTGTCCTAGGCTGAATGGCAGGGGGAACAGAACCAGCCACTCCCATCTGTGGCCAGGCACAGCTAAAGACTAATTTTCAGGACTGATAAACTTCATTACTTTAAATAGCTGCATTTCTTGTGTTTGTGTTCTCCTTAAGACTTTTCTAGATCAGCCACATTATGAGGTTTTCACTTAAAGGTTGGGCCTCCCAAATACTGGGACTTGTCACAGCTCCATGTTCATTCCAAGCCTGTGATTCTATGAATTCTGTCCAGTCTGCCGGACAGGCAAAGTAGATTGACTGACAGCAGTTAGTAAGAAAGACACACTCATTTTCATCTCATGTAGTTGATATCTGAGAACATCATCTCAGTGAGGCCCCTAAGGGCAACAAAGACTTTGATTCAGAAACTGGTTTCTTAGACAAGTTGCTTTCTTGGAAAATTTAGAAGATTGAGCTATGATGTTGAGCTTGGGGAAGGTTTCGCCCTTCTTGCTTTGCTTGAACTGTAATATTTGCACTGCATTTTGTATGACACTCCACCACCCACAGCAACAACACTACAAATTTCCTAATGGAATGTCAGTGTGCTGCAAGTTTAAAGCCCTCATTGTTCATAATATCAATACTTACTATACAAAAACAATATTGAAGAATTATTTCAAATCTTCATTAAGCTCCAGTACCAACAGGAAGAGGAAACAAGGACAGGAAAAACCTATTACTGTTACGCACTCCCTGCAACATCAGTCACACCACATCAGTACACTGTCTTCCTTGCTCCTTATCTCTCCTCAGCTTGGATATCTTCTGGCAGATCCAGCTAAGAGAACAAAAGCTGGATTAGATAGTTGTATGTGTAAGAATAGTATTTAATATTACACTGGCTAATGAAAAATGTCAGGAGATATCAACTGCCATGCTTCTAGGGGATAAACTGATCACCAGCTGGGGTCAAGAAAAAATAGCTTCCCCACCCTCACAAGATTTCAGTGCAGTTACAATGGGCACACAATGTGCATGTAAACCTTTTTTGAAACAGCCACAAGTGGAAGCATCAGAAAGAAAGCACTTGACCAGACAACTCACTCGCCTCAAAAATTCCTATAGCAGTACACAATATAGACAGGGCAGCCATCCAGGCCAAGGTAATAAAGGAATTTTGGCTTTCCTCTTGAAATGCTGGCAGATAAGCCACATATGGCTCTTTCTGCAATTCAGGCCAACACATTAACGAGCGTCTGTTAAGGTACTACAGTCACCTCCCAGCATATTGTCTGCATATCCACCAAGGACCCATATTACAGTGCTGCACACACTGTTTAATTCCAGTTGTCCTAATTGCTGCTCCTGCAAGGTCAGACTGTCTTTGCTATGCCTGGCAGTTCTTCCTAACTCAACTCTAATGCATTAAAGTCCACAGCTCAGTAAGACACTAACACACACTCAGAGGCACACATACAACTCAGGCTCAGCTAGTCTGTCTCTACATATGTCCTTTTTATTCCTCAGCCAGTCAATATTAAATATACCTCTGAGTAGCTAGTTCTGTCACCGCTTTGTTTGCCAGGCAGAAGAAAGATTTACCTGTCTGCCAGTGGTTTAGGTGTAAGCCATCATCTGATAATTAAGCTTTTTATTTCATAGATAGTTTTTAGTCAGTAAAGTCATGCAATCACAGTGGAGATGTAATTTATGAGATGGTGCCTTCTGGAGCTGTGTAAATTCTGAAACAGGAGTAGCCAATATGTATATTAATTACCTGGCTCTCCATGCTTCTTGTATCTGTTCCTCTCTGGTGATATCATTGCCTTCTAGAATTGACCATATATTTATCTGGAACATCCACAAAGTTCTGCAGAAGCAATACAGAACTAAAAAAGCTGGGCAACCAAACTATCTGCCTTATTTTGGCATCCATTTCACTGTTGCTCTATTTGTAATATTGCAGAAATGAAGCAGATACCATGTACTGCCCAGCAGTCTTCCCTCAAGGAAGGTCAAGGTTCATTGAGGTAAATATTTTAGTAGAGAAAGGGCAGGTGGGAGAAGATATGGTGATACAAGAATGAAGTTCACAATATAAGTACCCAGGTAGAAAAATGCTTTCTAAGGAAGCTCTGAAACATATCCTTGAGGGAGTTCTGATTCGAGATTCACCTCATGTCTTTTGAGAAGATTTTACCTTGTCAGTCCTCAAGAGAATAGGTGGGTCTGGTGTTATTCAGCAGCCACAGTCATACATAGATTAATATTTGGCCTCTAATATGGGTGAAGTTTGAGCCATTTATCAATTTGAAAACTAGATCAGTGCCTTAAATTGGTACTGAAGGTAAACGTGAGGCAGCAGAGAGCAGGCTTTAGATGCCCACTGTGGCCTGAAGTGTGGAGAAAGCAGGCAGGAAGCCACCTGCTGTCCCCACTGAAATCTACGCATCATCTTCAAACGCAGCTTTAGATACAACAGATCACAGTAGCACAATGTGGAGGTGATGGATGAATTCTAATAACGTAGCCAGGTTCTGTGTAAGGGAAGAAAGGCCATACCTTCTTAGAAAGCTGTAAGTGAAAGATTACATTTTTAGAAATTCATGTAAACCTAAGCTTCCTCAAGTAAAGTAGGCTGATGTGGCTCAAAGCTTCAGCTGGCCAGAACACCATAAACAAACACTGTAAGAATAAGCCTTTTTGTTTCCAAACCCTCAATCTTTATGACCAGATCTAACCTTTAAAGAAATATAGGTTTATGCCTGCTTATTTCATAATTTTAGACATATGTATTTATGTTGCTTTAGAACTGTTTCCCAAAGGAAATCCCTCGTTTCATCTCTTCTTACAAGAAAGGATGACTGCACATTCCAGGGTCAGAGAGGGTTTGTTCAAAACCCAAATCAAATGATGGCTCCTGTAAGTACAGAGCAGTGCAAGAAAACTGCTGATCTGTATTTCCTACGCTCTGTATTTACATATTGGAAGACTCTGAACTGGAAATCCAGTGGTTTAGTTTACAATAAGCACACAGGATTTATAACTTTTTGATTAATACACATACCACACACAAAAAAGAATTAGCAGGTATCCTGGGTGAGTGCTGTCTGCTACTGCAGACTAAACCCCACACCTTTTCCTGTTAAAACCTACACAAAAAAAAAATTGGGAATAATAGATTAGTCAACTGAATTAAGCTTTCCCAAGCCAGCACACAGGTGATGGCTGACTGAGTGAGATGAACTGGATTTAAAGCATCAGCATGAGGAAGGCAAGAGAGATGAGTTGGGCTCCAAGCACTGGGCTCAAGGATTACTGCAACCACTGATCTTACCGTATCAGAAACGAATAACCAGTTCTCCAAAAAAGTAGGTGCTCTGTCCTTAAAGAGCAATTGTTAAAGAAGACTGTGTAGGATGACTTCTAGCAGAAGTCAACATTGACTTATGGCTTAATTCCCTGTTGCAGACCACAGCCCAGCACAGACAAACATGGGGTAGCATGAGTACCGAAGGCAGGATAAATAAACCAGTGCAGAGTTTATGTTGTCCTAGCACAGTTCCTTTGGTGGCTAAGGGGAGTGGCAAGTGGCTCAGGTAAGGCTGCCAACACTTTCCTTTGCCTGGTGAAATAAAAAAGATTCAAGGAAGCAAAGTAGCCCCTTTGCCAAGCTTGCTGCTATCTCAAAGAAGAAAGAAATATTTAACCTGTTCCTGTGCTTATCCAACTTTCTCAGGTTTCAATCCACTTGCGCATTATTTAACAAGAACAAAGAAAAAAAAGACTCTACAGCATTGTTAGCCAAAAAGACATCACAACATCTGGAAACCTTCAAAGGGCGATACTCCAAGTTAGGAACAATTCACTGTTCCTAAATTAGGATCCTGGGCCTCTCTGGATAGTCTTCCAGAATGTCACACCTGTAACGGATGCCTGAAGAAGACAGTGGGAGCTCGACCCAGAATACTATTCTGCATTCAGTAGTTTGCAGTCCTACATTTAATCTGGGGGTGCTCTGCAGCAAGAATGGAGGGGTTTCAGGCAGCACACCACGTTGGCAGCAGTCGGATCTAGGCGCTGGCATACTTATAGTCTGTTGCACCCATACCCAAGCTGTATGAAGCTTTCAGATCTCACTTTACAGAACTAATATGGCAAAACTTGGTAGCTGGGAGTTCTAATTCTGAATTCACATTACCAGTTACAGGTCAGCCACTGTCCCATGGAGAAAGGACAGAAGAGACTGAGTCTTTTGACACAGTTTCAGTTTGTCATCCCTATTTCCCCTCCACTGTAGGAGGGGTTACAAACAAAAGCTGCTTCCAGTTGGATATACTGAGATACAACTTCAGATCCCCTAAAGTACAAACGAATCAATCTGAGAGCAGAGATAGCTTTGAGGAAATCTACATCCAGTCAGCCACATCTAAATGTAAAAACATGAAGGGGCTGTGACTTCCTCATTGTCTGGTTTTCCTAAGGAAGGGTGGACCCATTTCCAGACAGCATGGACTTGGGTGAAGGGTAGGGGGAAGACACTAGCAGCAACAACATCTGACATGAATCTTTGCTCTCCTGGTCTTAAAATACAACAACCTGAAACCAGAGGGAGTATGAAAGCTGAAGACTCCAGCAGGGTTTCACATCAATCAGGCTTTTCAGGCTAAAGCGTATCAAAAACCATGAGCGAGACAGCAAATGTTATACATCAGGATGATTTCTGAGCTCCTGAACAGTCAGAAGACAAAACACATTTAAATCCACAGCCCTTAGATTTACAGTCCACCTCAGAAGCTCACATTGCCCCTGCTCCGTTCCCAGTCCCCAGGTGGCAGAGGAGGTTACAATACAAACAATAGCTATCTTTGGGGCAAGGCCACTTAAATAAATGAATGCTGCCAGCTCTCCTCGACTGACAAGGGGCTCCAACAAGGCTGTACACAAGCAGCAGAGGCTCTTCCTTCAGCAGGGCCTCTTTGCATGCAGTGGCAACTGCAAGGATTTGAGGAACACCAGGAGGGAGCCCCTCTCCGTTGCCCAAAGGAGGGGTAATAGCTTGCAGAGTAGGACAATGCCAATGGACGAAAGGCAAATTTAGACCTAATATCAGAAAGATAAATTGCTAAGAGTTCTTATGACTGGAGACTAATCCTGGGGGATTGCACAGCTGGGCTCCCCCTGCTCCAGAGGCTGTCACACCTGCTCTGCTGCTCAAGATCAATCACTCCCTCCTGGTCAGAGAACTAGAAGAGGTATAATAGTGGGTCTTATTCAAGCTCTACGTCTGGGAACATACACTTAAAAAGCAGGCACACAATGGCGTAATTGCAGCCCCTCCAAACTGGTTGGCCCCTTGCAGTATGAAAATCAGCTCCTGTTCCTTTAGGATTCATGTTCAGACGCTGCAAGGAAACCAGAGCTGAGCTGTAAAGAAGAACTTGAAGACAAAGAAGGTGGAGACAGTCTTGAAAGGAGGGCTGTGAAAAGGGCAAGCTAGACGTGAGGCATGTGTATACAGACTCGCTGGCAATGAAGAATTTATTGGGCTTTTGTTTTACAGCCATTGGTCAAAGTGTTTTGTCTTCTCCCCCAGTTTTAAAGTGAGCTGTAGGTACTTTGAATCATCTATGCACCCAGGCCTAGCGTTTTGAATTTATTGTTCTAAATTCTGAAGTACAATCATGAAGTACTAAAAATGGTAAATGAAAAGTTTGTATGTCCCTATAGTGCTGGACCATTTATAAAAATCCTGAAGTAACGATAACATTAAACATCGGTTTATAATAATAGGACTTTAACACTGCAGCATGTTAGTCTAGAATTTATATACTTAATATAAACATGAATTTAAATGTAAGAGCATACTATTTCATTGAGAGCACCAAAACAGAAACAGATTGGGCCACTTTTTATGCTTAACCAGAGTGAAGTGAAAAACGAAACAGTTTGACTATCATAATGTCCTCACTACAAAAACCAAAGTATGTATTTGGAACACCCAAGAAACCAGGCACACACACACACACAGAGCTTCTGCTCCACATACACAGCACCAGGACTTCACTCACCTTTCGAATTTTGACCTGTGCTGGTCAATGTTATCAGCTTCTGTCTTCAGCAGACAAACAGCAGCACAGAGTTCAACCTCCCTCCTCCACTGCCTATAACAAGCTGGTATCTGTCAAAGGATGAACACGGGCACTCACATTCTGCTTTTACAGATGATCTCAGTTTTGAGATACTTGATCAGGGGCAATTCAGTCTCCATCCCAAGTCCTGGCTGGCAACAGCCAAATTTCCTGCACTGACATGTGTGTGAGCCTACATAACAGATGCCAAATGGAATACATCCAAGTTATAGCACTAAAAACTGCTGGGATGCCCTGAATGACTGGTCATCTTGAACAGGTACCAGCATTTAAAGCAGGGTCATCCTTTTTAAATACCACTAATTTTAAGTGCAGAACAGTTTACAATTCCCTAATTATGGATCAATCACCTTTTACTTGCTATTATTTGCTACTCTGTTTAGTGTTTATTACTTTGAGATCATAAATGCCTCACAAATGTGCTCTCTAATATTATGGTTCACACACATTTTTAAGACATTTGCTCCTGTATCACATACAAGAGTATTTAAATGTAAATAAGAATGTGGGGTAGATCTCTCCCTCTCTTGCTCCATGTTAACTAGATGAATTGAAGGTTACCCAATGCATCTACTGAGCTGGCTCAAGTTCTCGCATATGAACTTGAGTATCTTGCAGATACAAAATACATTAGCTCATGTCCCATGTAGCTTCTCAGCTGCAAATTATGAAAATTCCAGATTAACACTTGAATGATAGTCTTCCTCATTACAACACCTCATTTTAGTAAGGAATCTTCCCCCAGTGCTGTTATTTCACATATTCAAACTTCTCTGGAAAGTTGATACTGACAGAGGTACCGGAGGACAATTTCTTGAATTCTCACTCAACAACAGCACGTTGTTCATCTGGGACATATTAAGCTAGGTGGTTTAACAAGTCATTACAGAATTGAGGAAGTAGCAGCACTTACCTCTTGGCAAGCCACTCTAATCCTAGTGTTTTTCAATTTTTATGTTACTTTGCTTAATACTTCCTGAATTACTTCAGTTTCTTTGTGTAAAAATAACACTACAGAAAAGAAGACGAGAGTAAGTCATTATCTGTCATTTGTGCTACGAAACTTATAATGCCCATCTTTGTAAAGATTATATACTCTTTTCGGTGCTGTGCCAAAATACACACCTCCAAACGATGTAACTACTTACTGCTAGAAGCATCCATACTAGTGTCAGTGTAACATGGTACTATCTATTTCTGCCCTATTTAGTAGTGTAATGCTGTTGTGAACTATTAAAAAGTTGACACATTATACTCCCTAAATGTAAATAAGGTTTCCATAATATGAAAGGATCAGGGAGATTATGCTACACAAGCTGTTTTTCAGACACTCCAGAAAAATGGGAATCAACAAGAGGAGAGAAAAGACCTGCTGCGTGCAGTCTTATGAGCACGTGAAATACAGGAAACGTTGGTTACCTTTAGTGTACATTACTGTCAAAATGGGCTGCATTTGGCATGTTAACAGATCCAAGCACTACATCAGGAAAGCAAGGCATTAGACTACTAAGAAAAACTCAAACCCTAAGGGTCAGATGAGATCGAACCCTACCTAACAACATAGACTAGAAGGAAGGATGAATTGTCCCAAGCTGTCCCAAGACAGCTTTGCTGTCTTGGGACAGCTTTGCTGCTGTCACAGTAATGAACTGAAGTTTTGTCAGATTGACAAGAACATGTAACAGGAAAAAGGTCTGATGTTCAGCCTTGCCATATTAGATCACCTGGAAAAGATTTGGGGCAATTTTTTACATTATAAAATAGATGTTTAAAACATAACTATTTAAAACATATATTTAAATGTATAAACAGAACTATTTTTGTAAGAAAAAGTGAAGGAGAGTATCTAACCTTGTATTGCAGAATGGCACCAACAGAATTCTTCACTCAAAGCACTGCTAAACCCGTCTTTCTGCACATTAATCTTTTCAGTACTGAGGTCATGTGCCTTCAGTTGTCTATTCCTGTTCATTTTTACCTGGACTCTGAGGTAATCCATGGGTTCTGGTTTTGTACAAAAAAAATCTCAGAAAATGGATTTAGGGTCAAACACTAAAACATACTAGGAATTTTTATGACAGCCAAGAAGTCAGAAGTTGTGACACCTCTCTTTCTTATGAAAAGAAGTGGGTGATGCAAGTACAGCCCTGAGTGCTGCCATTGCAGCAAGGTCATTTCAGGGGACCTGTTTCTAGGGTTGGGCAAGGTCAGACAACCAAAGGTGCCACCTCATTAGTCATCCTAAGCCAAGCTGTCCTCAGTTGTCATTCACTCACCCTGAAAATAACTTTAAATATATGTAAACTCAGAAATAATCTTTGTAGATCATCCATCTTAAGATTTAAACTATGACATTTACTATTAGTGAATGATATTATATGCAGAAGACACAGCTTGGGTCAAATTTTTAAGGGTCTGACATGACTTAGTTTATATTTTAGTCATGCTGCTTTCTGAAGATCAGGCACTGTAATACAGTCAGCATTACTAACAAATCAGTTCTGAATAAACTGCTCCTTTCCTAAGCCACAGAGAAATGTAATAGAGTAGCTATTAAGATAAATCTGCAGACAGTTTTTGTTAAGGCTTTACAAGGGTTTAGGAAAGTTTGTTTAGGCCTCATAGCAAAACCATCCATCTGCTCTAAAGACTCACTGCTGGAAGAGTTCAGCTTCTAACACTGCCATCAGTGTGGGCAGTCCATAGCAAGGGAACACATGCTGTCCCTGCTGCTTTTAACAAGACAAATCAGCACCAGTTTGGATTAACTTTAATGGTTTGGGAACTAGACTCAACAGAAATTTTTATGTATGTTCTCTGGAATATGTCTATCCATTTGCAGGTAAAGTGACATTTATCAAAAGCTAAAAACCAGAATCCAAACCCAAGTTGGATGTACTACCTTTAATACATTCCAGTAATTAGAAAATTGTGTGGCTCCAGGAGGCACCTGAGTGTATGCAAATTTCAGAAGTGGAGGCCCTAGAAAAAAGCACACCCTGCTGAATACAAACTGCCAAGAAAACGGAAACAGCTAAGTCTGAGTCCTGTATCCAGATCTGAATGGCTACTTAGTATTGAGAACTTATAGCAAGGTAGTAGCTAAAAACTGGAGCCTCCCTAAACTGAGCACAATCTATTTTACAGGCTCTCCAGACCTCAGAGACCTTATTCTGACAGCAAGTGAACTGGTGAGACATACGGGGGCAGAACGACTGGTGCCAGGCAGATGCTATATAAGCAGTCAAAGGATAACAACATTAAAGCGAGGGTAGTTCTGCAACAGTGACACCAGATCCAAATTCAAGAGTTTGCAGAGACCTCTTAAGGACTTAGAGAAGCTATTGCCTTTCTCCAAGTCCCTTACTTACACAGACTGAGCCTTTGTTTGCAAAGGCAAGTGTTGTTTCACAGCTTGTGGGAATATGTGACACATTGTGGTACAGTGTCCCAACTCACCGCTGTAAATCAAACACTAGATGTACAGGCAACTTCAGGTACTATTGGCAGAAGTAAAATTTAATATAGCTTGCCAGCATGTGGAAAAAATTTAAGATCCTATTCAGTGAAGTCAGCGTGATTTTGGCTTGAATCACCCATCTGCTACCTATGTTAAGTAGTATAAGAGTCTCTATATAAATAAAGTATATTCAATTTTGATCACGTTTGACATTTCTTACAGTGCTAACGTTTTTGTCATTCATCAACCTGTATTTTTAGAGCTCCTTTGGACTGACTGCCAGGGCTCCATCTGGCAAAATTAGAGGTGTTCCTAATCCAAAAGCACTTCAAAGCAATTCTCCCACATTAGTGAAAAAAGATCAAATTTAAGTGATTGCAGGTAACTCTAAAAAGATGGATTTCAATTTTCTTAAGAAACATGAAACAGAAGCTTTAAAAGCCCCTTTACGTTACCATACCAGCTACCTACCCATCTATCAATACTTTGTATGGGGTAGCTGTATTCACAGCGACTACAGATTGAACCTGGTGTAGTATTTTAAAGGATTTATTGTGACAATACAGACAACTAAGTATCTGGTGGTTTTTTTTTTCCCCTGGGTGAGGTGAATTTGAGAGACCTGGTATCAGCTGCAAGTCCCACTTCCAGGAAGATTCTGGTTTCTATTTTTCATTCCTGAAGAAAGCCTACTACTAGCAACTTCAGAGCCACAGGGAGATCTCTGCCTTCCAACGTAACAGTGTCTCTTTCCTCCCTTGGCGAACCAGGGATGTCACTTCAAGGACTCACTATGGGTAAAGGTTACAGTAAAGTCTTCCAAGACTTTAAAAAGGCAGAAAGCTAATCTGTCACATCCCGAGCTACACGTCACCACTACCAGAACAATTACCAAACACCAATTTGGTAAATAACCCCAGCATGGATTCTCTGTAGAAATAAATCTCTACATCTTAGGTCAGAGGGGTGTAGCACTGATGGTTGGATTTGATGGTCCAGGTTGCCCAGAGTGGTGGTGGATGTACCATCCCTGAAAATACTCAAGGTCAGGCTTGATGGGGCTCTGAGCAACCTAATCTAGTGAAGATGTGTCCTTGCTTACTGCAGGGGGTGTGGAATAGATGACCTTTAAAGGTCCTTTCCAACCTAACACATTCTATGATTTTGAAGGTCTTTTCTGACCACGATGATTCTATGATTCTAAAGCGAGGAGCACCAGTGCCAGGATCCTTTCCTACACAGTGGGCAGCCTACAAGAGAATCACCACGCTTGGCCAGCATGGTGTACACACATCCAGACTCCATGACATCCCAAAGCAAGTAGCAGTGACAGCAAATCAATTAATGGAATTAGTGTATTCTAAGCTCATCAGCTTTCCTTGGGACTTGGCAATCATTAGCAACTCTTAGAGAGATGTCTCAGTAAGACTTAATGGTGCTTGTTAAGATCTGAAGCTAACAGGATCACATCTCTCCTTAACTGCTCCTAGTAGCATGTAAAAACTTAGTTACTAATATTTTCTCTCTCTCTGGTAGTGCACAGCCTTATCAGCCTTCAGCTGTTCCCCAAACCAACTCTCTTCCACTCTCCATGAATTGAATTGGCTTGGATTTTAAAGTTAGCACATGAACTGACATAGATGCTGTGTACACACACACACACATGCACGGTGCTACATACATGAACGAACATTAAACTTACCCATTGCAATGGTTGCTCCAGGTTCCAGCTAAGTGATTTGGGAAGAATAAAAAAGTCAGCTGAGAAGTCACAGAGGGCAAGTACAACAGTGATACTGTTCACTAGCCCAGTACATTAGCTCATTTTCATCTTTTCTAAAAGTACTTCACAACTCATCTGCCATTTTTCTTTCTCACTGTATCAGCCTTTAAGCTGAGGTAAATGATAATCATTATTTACCTTATCAGGAGGACGGAGCCAGGCTCTTCTCAGTGGTGGCCAGTGACAGGACAAGGGGCAATGCATCCAAGCTGGAGCACAGGAAGTTCCATGTGAATGTAAGGAACAACCTTTTCACTGTGAGGGTGACAGATCACTGGAACAGGCTGCCCAGAGAGGTTGTGGAGTCTCCTTCTTTGAAGACATTCAAGACCACTCTGATTGGGTTCCTGTGTGATCTAATCTAGGTGGTCCAGCTCGAGGGGTTGGACTAGAAGGTCTTTCAATGTCCCTTCTAACTCCTAACATTGTGATGCTGTGAATTCATGTAAAAAGGGATTTTCCTGCACAGAATGCAGCTGTGGAAAGCTGGGTCTAAAAAATGCTCAATTTTGATTTTACTGCTCAAAACATCTGATGTTCTGGGGATACGTTAGCTGGGGACCTCCCCTAAGGCTGATGGCTCAAAGGAACAGCTGAGAGTGACAGCTGATGTGAGAGGAACTACATAAGCATTACACACTGCTTTGGGAAGTCTGACTGCAAGTCAAACTACCAGAAGATTGTTTTCATTTCAGGGTCAGTTTATTGCTTAGTGTGTAACACACACCCCTCAGAAACTGCGCTCGAGTAGGTGCTGCAGTCAGTAGAAAGCTGGACAACTGTTTCTTACCCCTTTTAATTTCTGTAGATTGCTAGCACTAAGAGTTTTTTCTAATTAATGGTCTGTGGTGCACAGAAAATGCTTTAATTGCTCTCGTTACAAACATTTAAAGAGAATTTTCCCCTGAATTGAGTTATAAGTTTTAAAAGAACAAAAGTTGAGGTTTACATCCAAGAAAGAACACTACTTTTCTGAAAGTACGTAAAACTCTTGCAGCTTTTCCTGTAGAATTCAACCTCTTATTCTGATCCAGTTGCTGGGATTTGAAGCACTAACATCACCAGACAAACCAAAGCAGTTTGTCATGCAATGTGAATCATCTACTTCCCTTCAACGTGAACAGCACAGAACCAAGCCAGGCTTCTCCTCCAGTGATTCTGAACACACCAAACACGGGGCATCACAACAGCCCATGAAATCCACCTTCTGTTTTCTGTGTAAAATAAATCAACATTATCGGCGTAACCAAAGGATTATACGAAGCAAGATGTGTCATTAAGGTACCAATCAAGATGTACTTAGGGAGCTTGAGCTCTCAAAGCCACTCTCCCTGAATGATGGAAACAGCAAGCATTCCCATAACCAAACTACAGCTGCCATTTGACTAAAGCCTGCAGTTACACACACACAACATCTGAAATCCAACGTCTTGGTGACATGGCATATCTGTAACTACATCTTGGAACTTCTCAGAGCATAATAGTTTAATTTATGTATTTGAGCCTTTTGAATTGATTTGATTCTATCAACAGTAAGTTTAGAACACAAGGATTAACTACGCCTTTCTCCACAGTAGATTTACTTCTAATTTCCATACTTCATGGGAAAATGTTCAGTATTGCAAGGAACTTCATGCCCAATTTCAGAACTCCTGATTTTATACACATGTCATACACATGAATTACACTTTTCATGTCATCACTAATAAACAATGCTCACTCAGTATAGTTTCCACCTGCATTCTCTGGTACTTAATGGTAAGTCTATATAATAACCCTTATAAATGGCAGTTTAAGTGTTTTACTATGCTTATATATCAGATGTGCAACAGTGGTGACCCTGTTGCAGTGGTGACACTCCTCCAGGAGCTTTTCTTTTGATTTTGTTAGGAAAACAATCCTGAATAAAAACAGTTACAGTCCTACTGCTGTTGCAAGGCACACATGAGGCTGCCAAGGCAACAGCAGAATAAAGGTAAATGATGTACTCAGAAAACGTGGCAACTCAGTTTGCCCCAAGTCTTATTAATCTCACAAGCTCTGGCTTCAGAAAAGGGAGTTTCTTTGTAATGTTTTTGTTCTTGTGATGGTTTATAAGAATTCAAATTCCAATGCCCTGGGAGAAAAACTAAATTAAGCATAATCCTGCTCATAAATTACAGCAAAACCACTCCAACATTCAGGACATCAGGTTTTACTGCATATAATGGCTTTATGAAATGTATAAAAGCTCTATAATAAACATTTTTCATTCCAAAATTAAAACAATAATTCATATTTATTCAGGACTTTCCTTTTTTAGTGTTTTAAACTTACTTTTAAAAGAAAGACACAGGATTGCCAAATTAAAGATCTATTATAGTGTTTTTATTAGCAGACTTTCATTGGAAAGTTCTGGGCGCATTAACATAGGAGGCACATTGGCGTCGATGTTTGGCATTTGACAGTCAACAGAACTGCACTTCACTGCGATAGCCTTGCTACAGCAGTGTGAGTTTTCATGGCAACCCTCACAGCAAACCTCTCTTGCTGACCTGTTCAGCAGATGTTTTTTATCATTTTGGTCAGCCTTCAAAACATGGTCATTCTGCAAAGAACACTGATCAATCTTGCTCTCAGCTTTCTTTTTCTGCTTTGACAGAGAGGCTTTCTTGTTTTCAACTCCATTTGCTTCCATACCACCCTTTTCATCACACCTGTCTGTCTGCTGACAGACTCCCTTTTGGTTATTTGATACACTGCTCTCGCATTCAGAGCAATGTACTATTAGAGGTCCCGCGTTTCGGCAGAGAAACTGTGAGGAGCTCATCACCTTTGGAACAGTTCTTATGCTTTCCTCTGGGTTTTGATAAGCATGTGGATCTGCCCTATTTATTCTTTGAAACTGTTGCACAGAGTGGAGGAAGAAATTTTTAGGCAGGGAGTTCTGCATCATCGTTCTTTTCAGCCTTCCTTGAAGGCAACTGCAGTGGAGGACATGCTGGACGGGATGCACGTAACCCTCAGCAGCTTGCTGTAAAGCATTTATGGGAGCTTCAGAGCTTGGGATATGCACAGTTCCCGGTGAAGGAGAACACTGGTAACAGAAGGTCTCGCTCAACTGTTGACATGAGTGTGGACTCCACTTCACTGCCACTTGCTTATATGCATCAGGACAGCTACATTGCCTGTTCTGGGTGAAAACTGGGCATATGGCATGTTGGTCAACAGATGTCTGTAGCACAGCTGAACTAGCAGCATTTTTTATGCTTTTGCTCACTTCACCACTATAGGCTGAATGCACAGGCATACATGTGTTTTGGGGCCTGCTGGCAAAGAGCTCTGAGCAGATATGAGTTTCTTCGTAAGTCACTTTGTCCGCAGGGATAGCGGTTTGGGATGCCAGAGGCTCGAGCTCATAGTGCTCATGCTCCATTTCTGGTTTCTGACTTCTGGAGTCCAGCTGATATTTGCTAATAGGGTGTGATTTATTTTGACCTCTGCCTCCTTGGGCTCCTGAAAAGGTCTGAGAGAAGGCATTACACCGTAGTTTTTTTGGAAGTGGGATTTGGCCACAAGTGCCCTGGGGTCCAAGGCATCGACACATGCACTGGAAGAAGAATGTTGCAAAAGCCCAACTAATGCACATGATAAGCATCATAAACGTGCCAAGCTGTGTGTATGCTAACACTGTAGAGGGCATCATCATTGCTCCAGCTACAAATGTAGTCAATGCAGCCATTGCAATAGCAGAACCCATACGGCTTAAAGAAAAAATGACTTTTCCCTCTCGGTCAGGGTCAGGGGCTAAGCGATAAGCCACTCCATAATGAACAGCAAAGTCTACAGATAAGCCAACAGCCACCGAAATAGTCACAGATTCTAGAACATTTAGCTCCCATCCAAGAAGAACCAGAGAGCCCACAGTGACAAAAATAGTTCCAGCTATTGACACTATTGCATAAAGGCTTATGATTATATTCCAAGTTGTAAGAAGCATTACGCTAAATGCAACAGCAACGGAAAGACCCATGGCAATCAGAGTGCCATCAGAAAGACTGTCCTGAAGGTCATAAAATTCAAGGTTACTCACAAACCAACCATTGTTAAGACCTTCAGGAGCAGAACTAAGCTCACTTGAAATCCATGAGTCCACCTCTTTGTAGAACTGATGCATCTTCTCGTAAGCCAGCGTGAAGAGGTAGGTGCTCTGGAACTCTAACACCACTGCTCTGATGGTGTCATTTAGGTCAAAGCGAGGCCCTGGGGTTTTACTATCTAAATGGTACCCTGTGCTTCTCTCTAGCTCCATTATAGCTCTCTTGATACACAATTCAAAAACTTCTTGTTTGTATGGAAAGCTCCAGTGGCTGCAGCAGGGGTAAAGAGATGGCTCATCGCAGTCTTGATTTTCCATCCACTGCTTAAATGTTTCAATGAAGCAGCTTGTGAAGTCTTGTTCATCAGTCTGATAATAAAATGTTTGATTTCTTAACTTCTGGCAGAAACGTAAAATCCAAACCTGTGAAGCTGGGCTAGCGATATTAAAGCTACTATCTAGCTGCAGTTTTCCTTTACTTTTGGGGTTTAAAGGGTCACCATTATCTGCAGGTGTGACACCCCAGATTACCGTAATCGGCATGTGGAGCTCTTCACCATGATGGACACGCTCAAACATAAAAAGCTTTTTGTATTCTGCATCGTACCGTTCAAATGGGTGAGAAGACCTAAATACCTGAAACTCAGAGAGCTCCAGAGATGGCAGTTTCATCTTTGGATTTACACACACAATATATGCTCCACCAACTGTTAAGGCAAGGAACCAGAAAAGCCAAATATATCGAAACTTGATAACAATGCATGGCAAAACTTTTTCAAAAAATATCCTGGAAGCTTCCGAGACTGCAAAAATAACCTTATGGAACATTTGGCACAACACTGTCCAGCAGTTTTTGTTGTTGTATACCCTCTGCTGAGGTTTCTTAAAGCAACTGAAAATATTGAGAAGGTATCGCTCATGTAATACAACTACGGCAGGTAGCCATGTAACCATCAAAACATAATTCACCAAAATGGCAGTGCCGGCATAAACACCAAAACACCTGATTGCTGTAATATTGCTGACATAATTAGCATAGAAGGCAGCAGCGGTAGTAAAGCTCGTGACAAACATGGAAAGAGCAGCGTGCTGCAGTGTGATGCTCACTGTCTCAGAGGTTCCAGCATGAGGTTTATCAAACTTCGTGTAGTTCCAAACGTCACATAAGACAAAAGCATCATCTGCTCCAATCCCAACAAGAATAATCAATGCTGTGAGATTCATGAATGGAAAGAACTCAAAATTAAATACTATCCGATAGAGAAAATAGGAAATAATCAAGGAACTAATTATTGCAAACATAGTCATCAGCGTGATAAACATGGACTTCGTGTATACACACATAACTAATAAAACAATGACAATGGCTATGGCAGGATACACAGTATCCATCAACAGGTAATCTTGAAACAATCTATGTTTTATTCCAAACTCAATCCCTGTGACGGTTGTTACACCATCAGAAGCGTTCCAGTTCTCAAAGTTATCTAGGTAAATACTCATCATGCTTTCCCCTTTCTCAGTCGGAGAGAAGAGCATGCTGTATTTTAAAGCTGGTAATACATAGTCGGATGTCTTTGGGCTTAGAAAATCCTTGTCCACTAGATAGTGAAGGATCTGGTAAACAGCATTGTACTTGGTACATTTGCGAGGCACATTTGTACACTTGAGTTGGTCCTTCCTTTTAGCATTCATATCCCAACAGTCCGGCCCCAGGGTTCCATTGTAGTAGTATTTGGCACATGCGCGAAGCAGCTTTAGGGTGTGAGAGACATCCCGTTCTACAATTTTTTGACACGATGACCTGTTGTTTAGAATAGCAATATAGTTTCCCAGTGTCCAGCTGGGACAGCACGAAGCAGCAGTGGCTCTCTGGCAGAGATCACCAAACTGGTAATGGGATCTGATCTGTATAAATACAGGCAGGGCAAAAAAATAAAATCCAGTTTAAAGTAATAGTCTTAGTTATTAGAAACATTCACCCACAAAAAAGAAAAATCCCAAAGTGATAAAAATTCAGCTTACAGACATTTTAACATTTCAAACTCGTATTTACAGACACATTGTTTTTGGTCAGTATCCTCTTACGTGAGGCAGACTAAAACAGAAGTAACTCCGCATAATGAGTTGTCATAGCAGCATAAAACTGGCAGAAGCAAAGAATATTGCAATTCTGTTTGAACATGCACAGATTTTTTACCCAGACTGATGACTGTTAATGCTGTTATCTCACGCTATATTCCTGATAATCAGTCATACAATGAAGTTTCATTCTGTATGGAATCACATACTGCATGCAGTTCCTAGGAGAGGCAGAGACTTACTATCCAGAAAGAAAGGTTGTGACGGCTTTTTGACAACTTCCATTATCTGACCTCTCTTCTACAATGCTTGCTTTACTTTTTAAGTCTTTTTTTTACATCTCATACAGCTAACGGACATTTCCCCTTAACCAGGTCAGCCTACAACCCTGGCATGTCCCCAAGTCACACAGGATTTCCAAGGCACCAGCACAAGATAACTTCTGCTGTGCATGAAGTATGCTGAAATAAACCCTGCACCACAAAATCACAGAATGCTTTGGATTGGAAGGCACCTCAAAGTTCATCTAGTTCCAACCCCCTACCATGGGCAGGGACACCTTCACTAGATCAGGCTGCTCAGAGCCCCATCCAACTTGGCCTTGAACACTGCCAGGCAGGGGGTTTCCACAGCCTCTCTGGGCAGTCTGTGCCAGGGCCTCATCACCCTCAGAGGGAAGAATTTCTTCCTAATGTTTAATCTAACCCTCTCTTTCAGCTTGAAGCCATTGCCACAAGTCCTATCACTGCACTCCCTAATGAACAGTCCCTCTCTCACTTCCTTGTAGGATCCATTTAAGTATGGGGGACATAACTGCAGCCTACCAAGAGCCTTCTCCTCTCCAGGCTGAACAAGTCCAAATAGACGGTGATCATGAGTGGGGCACAGCCAGAGAGGTCACAGGGACAAGCAGGCACCAGTGGCGAGTGCAAACAAGGCAAAGAGATGAGCCATGGGGAAGGACTTTTGTCAGCTCGAGTGACCGCCTAAAGCCTAGGGACTCCTACCATGGCTTTACAAACACAACAGCAATTTAATCGTTTTGACTAAGGACTCTCCTTAGCTAAATGAGTGTTATTCCCTTATGTCAATACTCTTCTTTCACTTCAAGAATTGTCCTGACTTAATTGAAGCCAATAAGAGCACAACTAAACTAAATTACCATAAAATGCTTCTAGGCAAAATTGAAAAAAAAAATCTATAAAAATAGAACTGAAACCCTTAAGTAACAAAGTTAGACCAGAGAAGCTTTGTCAAGTTGGAAAAACTCAATCTTGATAGAATGAAGGTAATACAAATCTTAAAAAACAGAACTTATGGGTTATTACATGTATCAAGAGAGATTTAATCCTTCAAATAGTTAAGTTGGATGTAAAATTTCAGTCTTAATCAAGTTACACAGAATGAACACATATTAATATGGTCACATTAAGAAAGCTATGTGCTTAAGAGATTACAGGATTGGGTCCAGAAACCATTATCCATGTATATTTTAAATTTAGGTGATCTGAAACACAATACTTAGCATTTTTTCTTTAAAGTAAAATTGCACAGGTTTATTATTAGTAATCCTTTATAATGCAGACAAGAAAGCCCCTGCACTTGGGGATTCTCATGGCAGTTATAAAAGCTTTAATATGGACTTAATTTTATCAACCAGTTTATGAACAGTAACAAACTGGCATTCAAAAAACCCAGGATAACTCACATTTGATTGTTTCCAGATAAAAACACTCACACATGCAAACTCAGGAAAAAACGAACAACCTACTAAATAAAAGGAAGCACTGGAATAGTCTATCTATATTTTGCATGGCACCTCTCCAGATTAATCCTGTGAGTATATAACAGACAAACTAGGAGGAAAAGATTGTATTATCTTCTCTATGTATTCAAGTTCAGGATGGGACAATGAGGTTTATATGCTGCTCTTCAACACTTGCTGCAGGCCATAAACATTCCCTGGTAAAGTAACTGTTGCCAAATGTAGAGTAACATGAGCTGGCAGCTGGAAATTAGAAATTAAAATACAAAATTTAGCTCCAGATAGCTCATTAAAATACTACATAAAATATTAATATATTCTAGTACTGGGCTTTGTTGGCTATCCAAAGGAACTGAAAAGGCCATTTTGCTGTTGCCAGACTTGGTCTGCCACTGGCAACATTTTCATTTGTTTTGGAACAGGTAAGGAAACTAAGCTGTGCAACCTGCACACATGCCGTATCTGAGGGCAGATTTCCTCAAGCGTATCCACGCAGTGACAGTGATTCACAAAACCAGACTTTTGGGGAAGCAGTCTGAGAAGACCATTTACAGTCTTTGAAGTTTATAAAATAACTGTTTACAGTTTATAGTGAAAACACTCTGCAATTAGCAGGTGAAAGAAAGGGTTCTTCTTATCCAAGCAGTAAAAAACCTGAACACCTATAGCTATTTTGTATATAATGTTTCCATGAAGATTATAGAACCACCATATGCTGAGCAGCTGCAGGATGGAGCCCCTACATATCATTAAAACATATAGTTAAAAGTAGTTAGAAGCAGATGGGAATATAGAGGATATATTGTTGGCTCATACTAAAGCAAATATAAGTTAGTGCTGAAAATCCTGCTTATCACCAGAAAAATACACAAATGCTAAGCTTTGTATTTCCAGAAGATACCGTCTCGTTTTCCTGTCTTTGAATACAGAAAGCTTTTAAACAGAATTGTGGCCCTAAACAAGTATGATTCAACAACAAAAATGACTACATTCAAGAGTCTGTCAGACCAGAAGGTCACTGAAGTCATCAGTTTCTTCTGATAGCTGCAGTGCTAGTCAGAATCCTCTCTCTAGGGGACTGGCTGCTAGCAGGACTTTGCATTCAGAAATGGAGCATATCACAGTACTTCATGATTTCCCAAAGGCATCAGAACATTTAGACACGATACATGTGCATAACAAGCATTTAAAATTTAAAAAAAGCTTCAGCCCTTTGAGCCCTAAGCATCTAGTTTTTATGTTTACATATATTGACCAGATGTAACTGCAAAACATAACCATATATTTTGTCTATCAACTAATTAAAAACCAATGCTGCTAGCATAATGCACTGTCATTATGCTCAGCTGAGATGATTGATGACTGTACTGTTATGTAAAACCTAAAAAAAAAAATCACAAAAAAATCCATAGAAATACTATCCGCAACAATATACTATATAACTATCTAAACAACTGTGAGTATTTTGGTGGATACAAGATCAGTGGTGCTTGGTTTTTTTGGAAGTAGATTCATCCTTCCTTCAGAAAGTAAAAGCAGTATTTGAAATAATACATTAATATTAAAGTGTGCATACAGAGAGGAAAACAAAAATCATCAGGAGGAATGCAGTTATTACAAAGATCATTCCTCAGATGTAATTAACTATATTTTGTTATATTTTCCCTTACTATTCAGACTACATTGCTTTGCAGTGATCTATGCTACCTGGGACCTACCTGCATTGGCTGTCTACGAGTCTATGGACAGATGAGCATCTTCTCCCTAACTCTCAATTTTTACCCTTGCTATAGGTTATTCTCCGTCGTATCTACCAAGTGAACTGATTACTCCCTAGCTCAGTTCATTCAGAGCTGAGCCAGGTTAGCTGAAATACTGTATTCTGCTCACCAGGTTTACTCTGATTGAAAGAGATAAAGGGTAATCACGTGAGCCATCCTGCCTGTATAATTATCTCCAGTAGGGAAACAACATTTCATAAGTGTGAGGATGACAAAAGCCATGTACAGTAACAGACCAATCAGGCCAAAATGCCTGTCAGCAGCCTGCAAGGGAGATTAATTTTAAAACATTGAGCTGTAGTAGAACATTGTAAGTGAGCGAACGCCAACAGTTAGGAAAAATAGTTTGGGAATTAATACAGTTGTCTAAAAAGGCAATCACAAACAAATCTAATAATGAAAATATTCCTCAATAAATAAATATCGTACAGTTTGAAGTTAATTGCTGATAATTATTGTTTCTTTAGAGGAGAAATATTGGAATTATTAACAGAAGAAAAATATACTGCCTTGTTTCCATACAGTTAGCAGTACACAAAAATTTATGTTTACTCAGCAGCTTAAAGGAAAAATTAACTCATTTCCAGCTCCTATTTTTACAAATGTACCATCTGCATACTTATTTTATCTAGTTAACCTCCATCACTTGAAACCAGACATCAATTTCAATGAGTGTGCTAACATATCTTCTAGCACCTTTAAAAGTAGCTATGGTGGCTACTGAAGTTGGCTATTACAATGGTTATTTTTACTATGCAGTGTGCTTAAAACAAGGAAAGCCAGTAAAAATGACTACAGGGCCAGATAAACAAAGTCCAAATGTCTGCTTTAATTGTCTGTTTTAAAGAGAAAAATAATATTACTCTGAAAATATTGCTATCCACATCTAGTTAACTGAGTTACATTTCTAGCTACTCTGTTCCTTTGATATTAATTTGCCAACCTATTCTCTTTTAAACCACCAGTTGGCAAAGAAAACTGCACATGCTATGAGAGTGCAGGCAGTTCACCAGAAGGTGAAAAGGCAAGAAAAATGAGAAAAAAAATCCCCTGAGAAACAAGAGTAAAAATCCACAGATTAATGTTCTAAGAGAAAACACAGTAAAGTTGAGATAATCCTTTCTGGGAAGAGACTTCTGAAGCAACCAGATTGTTAGTAGCAAACTCAACTAAATTTCCCTATTTACTCCAACTGTACAATGTGAAAATTGTTTTATTGACTTTGTCTGCATGTTGACTGACCTTCCAAAAAGTATGGAATGAGGTGAAGTCCTCTCACACACACTAGCAAAGGGTAGTGAAACAAGGCTTCAAATACATATTACATATCTGCAAGTTTAAAATTAAATTCTGTCATCACTTACCCTCAAGTTATCTACATTGCACATTGACTTAATTGCATTCAAGTTCCATAAATTCTCTCCTTCTGTTGATGTAAACACCACTCGTGAATAGCGATCGCCTGAAATTACAGGAAGGGGCAGGGGGAGGGTTATAGATGATTTGGGGGTGTCTGGTATCAAAGACTGAAGCAAAATCCCACCATTCAAATGGCACAGATCAGATCTCTGTCAGGAGGAATCCAGCTCCTTTGCAATTTATTGCTATTTATCTGTAAGACTCTGTTCTCATTAAAGTTTCTGTGTCCTTAAAGTGCTTATAGTAAATATGGCATCTTCAATATTATATACCACTTAGAAGCTCTACAGACTTCTATTCAAACTGTCTTGTGAAATACAACAAACAAAAATCAAAAGATCTAATCAGCAAACTATGAAAGTCTTGGCACAGCATAATGGCAGTACATAGATAATAGTAATCAAAGGCTGATTTACCAAGTCATTTAGGAATATAAATAATAATTATAGAGCAGTTTCTACAAGAATGTTTTGCTTCAGAAGCAAATGACTGCATTGGAAATTGTTGTGATATCCTTGGGGCCATTTTTAAGACTTCCACAATTCAGACAGCTTAAATTTAAAATTAAATCACATTTATTAGAAGACAGCTTTTAGAAAAGGAAATAATGACTTAGTGACAGTGAGATATTTATGTACAACTAACAAGTGAAACACATATACAAAACCAAATACATGGTCCTGCATAACACAACATGGTACTTTGGGTTGAGAAACATTATCTCAGATAATATTCCAGAACCCAAAAGGCTGAATTTTTCCCACTGCTGTGAACGTACAGAATGTTTGCCTTTCACAATATTGCAATGAAAAGACTTGGGGTAGTGCTTTATTACGTCTGACTCTGCTTTAGGATCAAGGAAACTGGCATCTGCAGATCCTGGAGCAGACAAAGATAGATAACAGGAATGAGAAAAATCAACAGGTTTTTTACATAATCAACTGGCAAACTTTCCCATAGAAGCACAATACCTTCATGATTGCCACAGCTGAGACTAAGCAGAAACAGGAGTGGAAAGCATGAGAGTGAGGCTATGCAGACAGGGTAAGAGGAGTTAATTCTGCTTCAAGTTGCAGTTAATGTTCAGTAAAATTCTGAGTACATTTCCTTTCCCTTACATAAAATACGCTCAGTATCCTACTCACAGGAGCAGAAATGACAACATTGCTCACATCCTCTTACTCAGATGTAAGAACATAAAAATCATAAATCTGTTTTTACCCTGGACTTTTACTGGTTACTGCTCTCTCAGATCAAGTACTATAAACAAATAATTTCTCAACTACATTTTTATGCTGTATTATATCGAAGTAGCTGCAAAAGAGCCCCAGTTATTATACGCATAAAGGCATGATCTACATCTCCTAATGCATACTCTCTGCCATAACACAAATTATCAATGTTTTTCAGTATGCCTTGTAAAAAGTTCCCAGACTTCTTTGTCCTCTAGTTTAACTTGGAGAGCTTTGTAAGCTTTCAGTACTTTAAGGTGGAGGAGGGGAGGTGATTTAATTTTCTTTTTGTTTCTTTGAGGCAGGTGTTTTGTTTGGGGGTTTATATGAGGTGTGTAGGTTTCTTGTGGGTTTCTTCCCCTCCTAAACACCCATATTCTGTGCAAGATACGACCTGTAGATGTCTTTCAGGACTGTGAATTAAGTGCTACATCTGTAGTCATACAAAAACCACTGCTTTCACAATGGTCAGTATTACCAATAACTAATAAAAAAAAATCTTTACAAGAAACAGAACCACTTAAAGGAATTACTTTGAGTAACTTCAGTTGCTTCCTACGAAGAACCAATAGAACAAATTTCAGGCCAATTTCTTCAAAGACTTCTGCACAAAGGAGCAGCTTATCATGAATATGCTAAGCAAAAAATATTTCCCTAATAAGGTATAAAATATACAGAAGAGATCAGAAATTCTTCAACTGGCAGAATTTCTTCATTTTCCTTACAACGTTTTTCCACTTACTTGGAATATCACAGAAAAAGGTGTCCTTGTGGAAGTTCCAGTCTGCTTGCCTCTTCTCTCTTTCGTAGTGATCGTCTGACCATCTGTCATCTTGATGACTAAAACAGAATAGTTTTACCTTCCCTTAGCAAAGAGATTGTTAATAGAAGGGGCACCTAAACACATGTTAATAGCTCTTGCATATGTGAGAAAACAGATTTTTAACAATGTGATTTTGGTATAAAAAGACTGAAACATTCACTGATTTTTTTGTTTAAATTGGAGACTTCAAATGAAATTACATTGAACTCAGTACTGAAAAATATCCATAATTCAAAGTGAAAACTATAACTACAGACTTTTTAAAAGCTTGCAACAGGAAAGATCTAGTCCCATATGAAAGGCCTTGAGAACGGTAGATGATCGGATTAAATATTTACTGAAATCATCAGCAGTGAATTCACGAAGTTCATATGGTACTGAAGCAAGTGCTATAAACACACAAAAAAAACCCCTAATAAAGTAAAATGCAGTTTTAATACAAATTCTTACCTCTTGGCTTGCTCATCTGCATATTTGAAAGGATAGTTTGCAAGTGTTGCTTTGTACCCAGTGTTTTTCACCATATTGTTCCATGTGACCAATCTTTGTCCTATGGCTGTCCCTCTTGGTTCAAAGCCCTAAGAGAAAAGATGATGGAATTCCATTAATACTTCTCATTCTTCAGCTCAAAGAGGGAAGTGGAGATGCGATCAAAGTGATGGATAGTTTTCATTATGAGGCATAGTTACTTCAGGCATCTACTTTTAAAGGTAAAATACTTTGACAGATCAGACAAAATAATGACCAACTGCACAGAGTGACGAGATTAAGAATTCTTGCACGTACTACTCTCCCTGAGAGGCGATGATGATTTACTCTTCCCAGCTTTCAACAGTTACATACAGATAGATGCTACTGTAATATAGACAACAATAATTTACAGAATAGTATATTTTTATTTGAAGATAATACTTAAATATTTTCCATAAAAGTCATGAAAACTACTAATTGGTAAGACAGTTTGTTTCTTACATTTTAAACACAGTTTTTAATAGAGTCTGATAAGAACTACTTTCAGTACGGATATAATTTCATCTCCAGAAGGCACTCAGATTCCCTCTTCCTTCAACAGATCCTGGCCCTCACTCTTTGAAACCCAATTTAGAATGTATGGACCATGTTGCACTGTGTTGTACAGCTAAAACTGGGACAAGTTTACTTTATTCAATGCACATCAGTTCTGTTGAAGGACGCAGAACCTCTCAACAGCAAAACGTGTAAGAAATTTAAACTAGTGGACAGCACTCTTTGATGGCAACTGCATCTTTGTATCACCATCAGCTACTTTGATGTGAATTACAATTATTTTTTTTTACTTTTCCAATTAGAGAAATTACAAGGCTACTCATTTCTTTTACTTATTCACTATACACAACTTACTAGCAATAGAATCTTTCTGAAAAATGATTCTCAAACAGATTCATAGTACAAGGAACCCTGTGAAATCTGAAAGGCACATTAGGAGTTTTTTCCTTGGGGTAATTCATTTGCCAATTTAAGATGTGTATTTAAGAGGAATGTATCAGTTGATATACCGACTGATGCTGTTTACTAGCATCACTGAAAAAATAACCCGCAAACTAAAAAAATCCCAGCAAATTAAAAATACTTATTTGACAGTACAGTTGATTAATTTTACATACCAGCAATGGATCAGAGAAATCTGGAAGATCTGGAACTAATATTCCAACCAGTGCACACACCACTATTAACACAGTGCACATGCCCAGGACCACCACAGGCCAGTCGGCTATCAGTGCAGCATAACTATAGGAAGAGAAAGAGAAAAAAAATCACATTATAGCAANTAAAAAAAAAAAAAAAAAAAAAAAGTTGTACACAAAATTAATCCATGCTTCTCTAAAGAATAATGTTGAAACACTGAACTATTTTATCTTCTTTACATGAAGTTAATATTGGATGGAAACTAATTGAAATCCATTTTTTCTAATCTTTTTCTTGGTGTTTATTAAAGAAAACAAAATAAAAAGAACAAGCCATGCTGCTATCATATCTCGCTACCAAAACTCTCTCATCTTCAATAGCAAAGCTTTTCATATCAGGTTATTCTCCCCCCCCCCCCCCCCCAGTGTA